>BQNB010166565.1:0-14098 GCA_026074375.1 Tanacetum coccineum | reverse complement strand
TAGAGGGAGCACTAGAGATGGAAAGGCATCCCGAGAAACACACACTTGATTCAGTTGCAATACTTCACGAGCTCTATAATGAGATGGGAAAACTTAGTATGGAGTAGTTTTTCATTAAGATAAATCAATTTAGCATTTGGAATGTAATTCATATGCTTTAATGTTTGAGTGTTTATCGATTTCTAATGTAATTTGATGTTATAATAAAAAACGTTAATCGATTAGGAATCATTCCGTGTATTTTGATTATTTATTGTGGTTTAACTACATTTAATTCAGTTAACTTTGAAGTAAATTTATCACATTAGCAAACTAATAAATGATAAAATAAATAAATAAAAATAACATTTAGTTACGATTTATCTGAATTTATAAAAAGTATTTTAAATTTTTGTATAAAAAAATTATCTGAATTTATTATTAGTGTGGAGGATTTGTTATCAATCTACACACTCTTTTATATGATACATTCTTTTTTTTAATATGATACATTCATTTCTTTTTTTCTTTTTTTTAAAAAGAATTTTTTTTTATATGAAGTAAATTTAAAAAAAAAAAAAGAAATTTAGGGTCGACATTGTCGACCCTAATATTTTAGCAGGATAAAACCAAAACTTGGCGGGCTAATTAAAATAATTAAATTTTGGTAAAAACATTAGGGTCGACAATGTCGACCCTAACTTTCGACCCAAACTTATTTTGTTGACTTACTAGTTTTGGTGAATAATTGTGGGCCCCATGCCTCATTTAGGGTCGACTTTGTCGACCCTAATATTTGCTCGACCCAAAATCCACTTTTTGTTGTAGTGTCGTTTATGTTTGTGAACGTCCGATTATGCGTTCATTAACGTTCGTTTATGTTCATTTATCTGTTTATGTTCGTATATAATATCTTTTAATTGGATACTTTTAAAACTGATATATCTAAACAAAATAACACTTATAAAACAAAATATTATGCATAATTTGATAAATTTAATTATTTTATGTTCGTTTAAGGTTCGTTTAGTTTCTTAATAAACAAACATAAACGAACACGAACAACTCATTTTCTTAATAAAAGAACATGAACAAGAAAATTCGTCCGTTTAAGCGTTCGTGTTCGTTTATATGTCCGGTTAAAATTAAATGAACGAACATGAAAAAGGCTCCGTTCGTGTTCGTCCGGTTCGTTTACGGCCCAAATTGCGATGTAACCTGTCAAAAGAGTTGTTGCAAGTTGCAGTGTAATCTCAATATTTACTTTAGTGTCAAATAAACTTGATTATGAAGTTACATTTCTGCACCCAATGTCTCTTAATATTTACTTTGAGTACCAAAAGTACCTGTGAATTGTTCCAAAAAATTAAAGTCCAAACACGTGTGGCTTTACACCTTTGACCATGTCAAGCAATTACATATGCTAGTTAGAACATACAAAATAAGAACATTTTGAACCATGGATGCAGCATATGAAAAGCAAAACCTCATATATTTGAATGCATTAAAACATAAGACACTTGGATGAATTTCAAGTTTTAGTAATTGTGATTGAGTTCGTCCTGCCTGTGGCTAGATCTTTCGCAGTAACTAGAAGGATCCCATTTAAATCCAAATCGAAGTGAACCTCTATATTCGCCTTCCAGTTGGTACCTAGCACAAGGTTGTTGAAGAAGAATTCGCCAAGTAATATGTTGTCCTTAACTTTAACCCCCTCACCTTGATACACGCTGATTCGTAATGATGTAATACCGATGGTAGGTGATTCAAAGTTTTTCTTTTTACTTATGGGTATGCATGTGTTCCTAGGGATAATAACATGCATGTGACCTTCAATACCATTAATCTGGACTGCAATTCCTAACGAGCGAGGAGTGACATCCAGTAGCACCACATCTTTCTTCATATCATCAACATCTCCACTTAACCTAGCAGCCAAGATTGCTGCACCTGAAGCAACAGCCTCGTCACCATTTAAACTCTTGCAAAGTGTCTTTCCATCAAAAAAACTCCTCCAACATTCGTTGTACTTTTGGAATCCTACTCGAACCCCCGACAACAACCACCTCATCCACATTGCTTTTCTTCATATCTTCATCACATAGACATTTTTCCAATAGTTGAATGCATTTTTTAAAATACATTGAATTTAGCTCCTCAAATTTTACTCTGCTGATTGTGATAGAAAAGCCAAGGCCTTGATGCAAACAATCGATTTCAATTCGAGCTACGCTCGTTGAGGACAAATCCCTCTTTGCTTTTTCACAAGCAACTTTCAATCTCCCTAATGCTCTTGGACTACCTCTTATGTCGACGACACACTTGTATTTTTTTGTTGCATCAAAATCTTCACCACCTAAATGAGTATCACCACCAACAGCTTGGACCTTAACAACTCCAGTTTTACTGATTGTCAAAAGAGATACATCAAAGGTTCCGCCACCCAAATCGAAAACCAAAACAGTCTTATTATCCTTGTTCCATTTCTTTCCGGCCACGTTTTCCACACCATATGCAATTGCTGCAGCTGCTGGCTTGTTCAACAAACGCAAAACATTGAGGCCCGCAATGAAAGATTTTGATTGATTGCTTGATCCTTGATTGATTACAATGACCCTATATATAGGATACAAAGAACCTTCTAGACTATGGGCCCTAGAAGCTATACAAACTGGGCTCGGGCCAATGGGCCGATTACACTGAACATATAATATGTACTCTAATAATATGTATTCTAATACGCCCCCGCAGTTGGAGCGGGAGCTTTGCAAACGCTCAAACTGGATCTGAAATCAGCAAACAACGGGTATGGGAGTCCTTTTGTGAAGATATCTGCATACTGAAATCGTGAAGGGACATGAAGAACTCGAACATGACCTGCTGCTACTTTGTCACGAACAAAATGAATGTCAATCTCTATATGTTTGGTGCGCTGATGTTGCACCGGGTTTGCAGACATGTATACGGCACTGACATTATCACAGTAGACCAAGGTTGCTGTGAAAAGAGGGTTATGGAGCTCACGAAGAAGGTTACGAATCCAAGATGTCTCAGCTACAGCATTCGCAACCCTGCGGTATTCAGCCTCAACACTAGAACGAGACAACGTGTCCTGGCGTTTGGAAGTATCCAGAAGTAGACCGGCGCGTAGCCGGACAACCTGCCCAGTCAGCATCAGAGTAGGCAATAAGCTGTGATGTAGTGGACCGAAATAGCTGTAATCCAAGATCAGTGGTTCCTCGAAGATAACGAAGAACACGTTTCATAGCATTAAGGTGTGGCTCTCGAGGATCATGCATGTAAAGACATAATTGTTGAACCGCATATGACAAATCAGGTCGGGTAAAGGTGAGGTACTGAAGTGCTCCGGCAAGGCTGCGATATAAAGTAGGATCAGTGACCGGTGATCCTTCAGGTCCAAGCTTCTTTTCAGTGTCAACTGGGGTCCTGCAAGGGTTACAATTGAGCATCTGTGCCCGCTCAAGAATCTCGGTAGCATATTTCGTCTGAGACAAGAATATGCCAGCGGTAGTACGCGTGGCAGATATACCGAGAAAATAATTCAGTGGGCCAAGGTCTGTCATAGCAAATTCCGCATGTAGCGAAGAGATGATACGTTGCATGAGCGCAGTAGAAGAAGCTGTAAGAATGATATCATCCACATATAGTAGTAAGTAAGCTGTGTCTGGCCCTTTGTGAAAGATGAAAAGAGACGAGTCGGTTTTGCTGTGATAGAAACCGGCTCGAATAGCATAGCTGGAAAATCGCTGAAACCAAGCTCGGGGGGCTTGCTTAAGGCCATAAAGCGACTTCTGCAAAAGGCAAACATAATCCGAATGAGTTGAATCAGTAAATCCTAGCGGCTGGTGCAAGTAAATCGTCTCTGTAAGATGGCCATGAAGAAATGCATTCTTCATGTCTAACTGATGAATAGACCATTGTCGAGAAATTGCAAGGCTATGAACAGTCTGTATGGTAGCAGGTTTGACGACGGGGCTAAATGTCTCATCGCAATCGATGCCTTGCTGTTGACTACGACCATTTGCAACTAGTCGTGCTTTGTACCGACTTAATGACCCGTCCGCATTATATTTGTGTTTATACAGCCACATGAAGCGAACAATGTTGACATTTGGTGGGCGAGGAACAAGTACCCAAGTGTTATTGTCGATGAGAGCTTTATATTCGTCACACATAGCTTGTTTCCAGTTAGGATCTCGCAGGGCTTGGAATGGAGACTTGGGGATAGGAGAGGTGGTGGTAACATGGAAGTTGTATTTGGGGTTAGATTTTACAGTTCTGACTTTAGAACTTGTGACCATAGGGTGTTTCGAGGTGGGGTGGTGGTGGTGGTGGTGGTTGTAGGCGGGGTGGCTGGTGGTGTCGGTGTTGTTTGTGGTGATGGAGTTGATAGCGGAGTTAGAGGTATTGTTTGTGGGGTTGTTTGTGGGTTTGTTGTTTATGGTGGTGTTTGTTGAGGAGAAGTAGGTATGGTAAGTAGGTGTGGTAAGTAGGCGAAGTGCAATGGGGGAGGTGTTGAGATTATCATCTAAAAATTGGTATGACGGGGGTTTAGTTGAAGTCATGGAGCTGAAGGAGGAACAGTTTTCGTCAATGTTAACATGACGAGAAATGATGATTTTGTTGATGTTCAGGTCAAGGCACCGGTATCCACGATGATTGTAAGCGTACCCGAGAAAGATAGATGGTGTGGTACGAAGGGAAAGTTTGTTCGGAGGAAAGGTGTAAGGGTAACAAAGGCATCCGAACGTACGAATGTGGGTGTAAGAAGTTGGTTTGCTAAATAATTTTGTGTAAGGGATGTCATTGTTGATCGAGGTGGATGGGAGGATATTAAGTAAGTAAGTGGCAGTGAGTAGTGCTTCTACCCAATACCCGTAGGAAGGACGGGCTTTGAAAGAGAAGAATTACTTACATTATTATAAGTACGAATCATAGCGTTCAATTGCCATTTGTTGAGATGTACGTGGGCATGAGAAACGAAATTGAATGCCATTAGTGGCAAATAATTCATGAGGGAGTTGTTGTCAAATTCTCCACCATGATCACATTGAAAAGCTTTGATTTCACGGTTGAATTGGGTTTTTATAAAGGCACAAAAATGTAGAAGTTTTGATTGCGCATCAGATTTTCTGTGAAGTGGGTAGACCCATAAAAAATGTGAATAGTGATCTAAAAAAAAGTAACATAGTATTATAATCCACTCAACTATAGACAGAGATGTCCCCAAAGGTCTGAGTTGAATAATGTCAAAGGGGGAAGTAACAATAGAGGTAGATCTTTGAAAGGGAAGTTTGTTTGTTTGCCTAACTGCAGGCACACACAAGTGTTGAGTGATTTTTTTTTTATTGATAAGAACACAAGGGCCAGCGTGACGACAAGGCGTTTGAATTACGCAAAATACCAAAAAAGCGTCACTGAAGGTGACCAAGTACGTTGATGCCCAAATGCAATGGTTTATAAGTAAATAAGGGTCGAAGGCCTGAGGCGGCAACGTTTAAAGGGTATAGATCACCCGTTCTATCTACAACGAAGAAGGGTTTTGACGGGTATGATAATCTCGCACTAGTGAAACCCATATTGGATCAAAAGAGTCAATGGAGCATTTAATTAGTCGGGGTGTGACGTATAGTTGTGGGCGTGAGCTAGAAGCACTAGTTGGGTTTTTGATGAAAGGTGATAGATAGGTAGATATATGATCGCGCTTTTATGAGCGACTCATGACGCATTACGGGCTTAAGGACATTATAATGACAGTATGGCAGCTCTGAGATGATAGCAGCGTTTACACACACTCAGTTCAGTGATTGTCGAAAGAGGCGACTTATCTATTACCTGTTCTTGAAAATGTACCATACGAGTCCAATCTTGTCCACCCTCGCTGTCATAAAAAATACAGAGTGCCGCGTAGAACATAGCTCAATGATTATAATCCATTTCGACATTAATATTTTTTTTTAAATTAGATTATACTGAATGAAAATTACGATTAAAAAAAGAGGTTTGAAGGTTACCAGTGTGAGATGAAAGGTGAGAAGTTGCTCCGGTATCCATATACCATTGCTGATCATGGGAAGCCATAAGAATAATCTTTTTTTTGATGAACAGTAGCGCCGATGAACAGTAACGTCGATGAACAGTGCGCGTAGATAGTGACGCGATGAACAGTGCCGATAAACAGTGCGCGAGATAGTGACGCATGAACAGTAACTTCTTCTTTTTTGATTTGATGAAAAGATTAATGATGATGAGGTAGAGAAAAAAATATGGGAGATCTGATGTGAAAAGCGAAGGAGAATGAGGTTAGGAGGGAAAGTGAGAAATTTTTGGGAGAATATCAGACAGTGGCTCTGATTACCATGAAAGATTATGATTGATTGTTTGATCCTTGATTGATTACAATGGCCCTATATATAGGATACAAAGAACCTTCTAGACTATGGGCCCTAGAAGCTATACAAACTGGGCTCGAGCCAATGGGCCGGTTACACTGAACATATAATATTCTCCGTGTATTAACGTGTGTGCCCCCAATAGGCTCACATATTCGTAACGTATTCGTGCTATCCGACTACCATAATCTAACAGCGGGAACAGTAATCACGGCATTTTTTACCTCTTTTCCAAGAAAATCTTCAGCTGTTTCTTTCATCTTCTTGAGAACCATTGCTGATAATTCTTCAGGTGGAAATTTCATCTCTTTACCCTTATACTCGACTACAACACTTGGTTATTCTAAATTCCCTTTCATAACCTTAAAGGGCCACAATTCCATGTCCTTCTGCACTTAATGATCACTAAATCGGCTTCCAATCAAACGCTTAACATCTGAAATTCTTAAAACATTTTTGGTTAGAAACAAAAATATTGTCGCTAAGCAAAGCGTAAAATAGTTAAATTAAATCATGATTTACCAAACACCGTGTTAGTAGGGTTTCTAGCTATTTGATTTTTTGCACTCTCACCTACTAATAACTCTGAATCACTGAAGGCTACACAAGACGAGGTGATCCTGTTTCCCTGTTCATTAGGAATGATTTCCACCCGATTATTGCTTCCAATCCAGATAGCAGCACATGAGTATGTCGTTCCAAGATCAATACCAATAGCGGTTCCTTTAACTTTTTCAGACATTATTTCAACTTAGCTAAAACGAGAGGGTTGGTGCCCGCGCGTTGCTACGGGCTGTTTTTGCCGTTTTTGTATTTTTTTGTTTTCCAAAAAAGTAATTTGCATTTTTAATGCAGCCGAAAATGAAGTATTTAAAAGCTACTAAAATGGGACAAATGAAGAAGAACATGTTAGTGTTTATTCTAATGACCCATAAATATCCAAAAAAAAGTCACTGACATATGAATAGCACTTTTAGTTTTAAGGACTGTTGCTACATAATAAACATATGTTATAGTGAGAAGATACATCAAGCTCAGCAGTCTCGATTTTGAGCCAAGTAGAACTTTCCTTTAGTGAAACAAAGTCATCTCTCATTCATATGGATGTAGACCAAATTTTATACATGCCTACACCAACTCCAGTTAAGGTTGTCGTCTTTGATATTAACCTCTCAGTTGATCTCAGTGCAGAATTCAAATAATGCAAACTTTCCGCTAGATCTTTTCAATAAACTTGTCCTCCTGCTGCTTGAAAAAAAGGAGGATACCTATTCACCATCAGGATTAAATGAAATTATGTATTAGCTGTCAAATTCTTAAATAGAAATATAAACATAAACAAAAAACTTACAGATATAAAAGACTACTCATTCAGCAGACAAAACAAAAAATGATTTGCATTTATTCTTACTCTAGACGTACATCGTACATCAGTGGCCCTTGATTTAGATTCCAATATTCAAACAGCTTACCCATTTGGACTGGTTATGTATTGCAGCAGCCTGCTTCTTCGACTCGATTGAGATTTAACCGGTTCACCCTTAGTCCTACATTCCACAAAGAAATTGTGCATCATGTCATGAACATTAACACAAATGTTGTTCGAATATGAAATCCCTAAAACCTAAAATTACACATCATTTTTTATATAACTGACACAAAATGGTATAGACCGTAAAAATCTAGCGAGACTATCTTAATCCACTTTTGTGGGCAAAGTTGTTACTTGTTATTATCCAAGAGTTTGGAATTTCAGGTCAGCTAAAATGGAAATGGGTGAATTTTGCGAGTTGTAATGTATCAATAGTAGGTAAAACAGATATAGAATAAACGTACACGAAAGTAGGAAAGGTAAGGCGGGTCAAAGGGTTTCAAAATGACATAACGTGTTTACATTACTACTTCAGAAATTAACAACTGGAATTTTTAAATTTAAATTCATCTTGCCTAAAGTAATTTTTACTCACCTTAAGTGTTACGGCTTCAGTGCAATATCATAAGTTTTCCATACGCCAACACATTCGTGGTTCTTGAATATTTGTGTTACTAACCGGTTTTTGGTACTAATCGGTTTGACCGGGTTTGACCAAAAACCTGTTAGGGTCGGTTACTAACCGGTTACGACAAAAAACCCGGCTTGTACATGGCTACCTATAACATATGTAAAACTTTGAAAATTTTCTAAAAGAAATCAACAATACACTCGGATATGTTTCGTGTTGCTCTTAAGCTTTCAACCGCAACTGCTGAACAACCATTCATCCCACCTGCTGCTTTTAAGAGTTTTATATTTCTTCACACATTACAAGAAAATAAACGGTTAGTGACAAATGTTTTAATGACAAAAAAGTGTCATTAAATCTAACTTTTTTATAACACTTTTTGAAAATTGCAGACTAAAGTCTTAAAATTAGAGATTTAATGACACTTTTTAAAAACAAAATGTGATACGAAAGGCAAAAAAATATGTACCGGCACTTTTATTGTGTCATTATATATAGTTTTTTATCTAATGGACTTTTTATCTATTTTTAAATGTGAGAGAAACATATAAAAGTTTTAGTTACACTGTTTTGTACTTTTGGTGACGTTTTTTTTACTTTTAGTGACATTTTTTTACTTTTGGTTGAGTTTTTTTATGTGCCACAAGATGACAATTTTTATGTAATGACACTCAATAGTGTACAATTTTACACGGCAGTATTTGCTTTGGTAAATGTGACTTACACATTTTGCGAAGCCAACTTAATATTAAAAAAAATACGAACGGTCGTTAGTACTAACGATCGTTATTTAAGGGCCGTTACACAACGACCGTTATTTTTTTAACTTTAATATTTAAAATAAAAAAATAGGACTAGCTTTGCAACGGACCGATAACTCGCGGACTATTTTCGTAAATATTTTCATCGACAATTTACAAAAGTAGCCCTTGGGTTACCGGTACGTTTCAGTGTTAGTCCCTCACGCTCCGCGGCGAAGCACGGGTACCAAACCTCGTTAATTATAAGTGTGAAATTAAAAATCTATCGTTTTACAAATTTTTTCACTCTTATTAATGTAACCAATTTCTACATATTATTAAGTGTTAATAACCTGATAAAAATTGACACACTTTTAAAACTTGTAAAAATAAAATTGTGTAGATTAGAATGTTCTGCCTTTAAAGTTTACAAGAAAGAATGGGTATTGGATAAAGATTGCTAGTTGCTACATGATAGTGTTGAGGGAAAACCAATCCCGGCATAGTCCTACGCAAGCTTCGATAACCTCCGACTGAGTTACCACTTGTTAGGAATGTGAGTCTAACAAGACAACCATATAAGCATACACAGTCAAACACACGAGAACCTCGTGTAACCACCACCGTTACATGATCATAAGAAACACAAGAACAATACGACACATGAATTTATAGTTATTCCCACGATCTAGGTGATCGTGGTCAGTCTACTCTTGAACGAGAGAGAATATTATTAGGCTCCGAGCTAAACGGCTCGAGCTTCGTGCAACCTGCACGGGTTACTAAACCTCATACATACACATGCGTATTAGTATAAGCACACTGGTTTACAATTACATATGAGAGGTATTTACAAAGGTGGAAACCCTAATCCTAACTTGCTCCCCAAGGTTACATCCCAAAGCCCGGACTAACTACATATGGGACAAGCCCATCTTCCAGAAGTTTCTCCCCTGTAGAGAGGGTCTCTGACCGCATGTCGGAGACTCTCCTCAGAGCCTAGCTTTCGGAGCCTCCCTTCAGAGCCTAGATTTAGGAGTCTTTACTCAGAGCCCAGAGCAGCCTTTAGTGTTCCATTAGCCTCCACAACTCAACAATATCCCACTTGCGGGCTTGACTGCTCTCCAACCAGTAACTCCACTAAACCTACATCATCATCCCTTCAACAATGTCTTTGTTCCAACCTCTCCATACCGCCGAGTTAGGAGACTTTCGATACAAGGTATCCTTAACAACATCTTGAAACTGAGATAGACATCATCATTCTCTCTACTACAAATCACCTTCTTCAATCCTTGAGAAGGTACATCAAAACCACACCAGGCTCCATTGACTAAACCTCAAGGCTTGCACGGCGAAGCCTCCCAAGGCTCCCACTACAGAATTCTTCCAAGAGATAATCCATATCTTTGGCTTGTTGATCTTTGTCGTGTTAGAACCTGCCACCAACACTTCATCAAAACCAATAATGTGACACCCCGCAAATTTCCGTTCAATATTTTAGCCGTTACCGGTCGATAATTTAAATTTTTAAAGTTTCGTTTAACTTTTACGTTTAACCAGGAAGTTGTTCCGTTATTATCTAAGAATCATTACCGGGAGTGAACCGGGTTACCTAACGTTGTAGTATTTTGGCAATAGCCACGTTTTTATATTTTAAGGCAATATTTAAAATTTTATAATTTTCAGAGATACCGTAATTCGTTTCGTTACTTGCGTGAATCGCGTTTATTTAAAATAAGAGCATATGCATTGAAGACTTGGAAATTAAATCAAATATGAATCACTAGCATCCTAGAATGGTGGAGACCATTTTGCCCCCCTCCCCCTCCCCTTGCTCACGTCCAAACAAAACACCCTTATGAACCTTGGATGCCAATTTGAATTTCAAAAATCAATAAGACAAGATTCCAACTAGCATTTTATCCTAGCTTAATTGTGATTGGGAGATCATTTTGGTCCCCTCTCCCTCTTTGTCCTATTCCACGAAACACACACACTTACACACTCTTAGTGTGTGAAGCAATTTTTGCATATATACCATCTTACATCTATTTTCTCATTCATATCACACACACTACAATTTAGTTTTCTCTCTTCTCTTTTGTTCGAACCATCTCACACACATACATAAACTCATAACTTTTCATCATTAATAAAAAATTCTTGAAGATTTGTTGAAGGTTTGATCATTTGTATCATTCGGGTATTAGTTAAACAACATTTGGGTTGTATTAGTCTTGTTCATCTTCCTAAAACCTTCAAACTTTGTAAGTCTTCAAATCTTTTTATAACTTGTACTTTCATAATCATCTTGATGCATAAACATTTGTTGTACAACTTATTTTGAAAAAACAAAGATTTTAAAACTACATAAACCTTAAAAGGGTATGCATATGGTTCAAAATATATAACAAGAAACATAAGGAAATCATAGTTTTGTGATCGTGGTTATTTTTGTGTAATCAAAATAGTACTTTATAGCTTATTGTATTCGGCTTATGTAAATAAGCTTTTGGAAAAGCTTATTTTGATTTTATTGAGCTTAATGGGCTTATGTTTGGTTCGGCCCAACTAGAAAAGTAAGGAGAAGTGTTTGCTTAGCTTATTTTGTTTTGGCTTATATTTATTAGCTTATTTTGAAAGGACAAATGGTGAACTTATTCGGCTTAATAAATAAACCCGAATATGGCTTGCTTGGGCTTTTAGCCGCGTCCCACATCCAAGGCCCAACACCGCAAGCTTATTCTTGAGCTTATGTGGTTTGGCTTAATTTACTTGGACTTATCAAGAGCTTATTGTAGCTTATTGATGAACCAAGGACTTAATCGATGCTTATTGGCTTAACGGACTTAATAAATGGGTCCATGTGAGCTTATAAGAGTTCGGCCTAACACACAAGCCCAAACCGTTACTTAAGGCCCATGGTTGGCTTAATGGGTCTTTGTCTTGGCTTATTGTGAGCGTATTGATAGCTTATTATTAAGTCTTGTGTTTAATATTTAAACGTTTTGCTTATCGGACTATATGGATGAGTAAAACTACATTTTTGGACTTAACGGGCCAAGGCCCAACATAAATACAATACACCAAGGCGTAAAGCTACGGTGTAGCTTATTGAATAAGTTCATGAATACCTTATTTAATAGTGTACGGCTTAGACACTATACGTTTAATTTATTTTGAACGTTAGACGTTACGAATAATAAGGATTTTAATGACTTGTCGGATTTGCTAAAAATAGAAAGTGATTGTATAAGGTTTGTAAATCGTAACTTGTAAATTGAGAGTAATTTAAAAGTGGTTTTTATTAAAGTCTACGACTTTGGAAAAGTGTGTAAACACGAACAGGTCATGCCAAAATTTCTATAAATTATTTATACTTAGAAAATACTAGAAAAACAAGAATATTAAAATGTCTTGACTAATTACTTGAGGACGGGTAAAGTGTCGAACTGCAACAACATTAAGTTTTCGTATATGTTAACAATAATATAATATTATATTTATATAATTAATATAATATTATATATACAATTAATTATAATCTAAAACTTTTCACAAAACTCGATCACTAACGTTTTTACCCATAAACAACGTCTACCAAATAAATAATAAACATTCATGCATCATTCACACTCAGTTATCGTTCCGAGTCTAAACCGAAACTCATATTCTTTTAGGTCATACATGTGTACCATTGTTCGTTCTGAGTGATCATACTTTTTGACGTATACTCTTTAACCTACTATTCCAAGGTGAGTTTATAGCCCCACTTTTAATTGTTGACGTTTTAAGCATGTTTTTCTCAGGTGCTTAGCATGGATGTCGTTGCTTGACTTATGTGAAGTCTATTTGCCCGGACCGGTTTACCAGAAATTTATCTATGTCTTTAAATACCGTTGTTGAACTTAATTAAGCTTCCGCATTTTAATTTTTGAATCATTTAAATTTTATCAATGTAAACTTATTAATATTTTGAATTTATGCAACGGTGATTATTTTTAAACTACCCTTAAAGGTCGTTCTTTATGGTTTGTACTTGAGATATTCAATAACGTCACGCCCCTAGATGATAAATCGGACGGGACCCTATTTGGGGGTGTGACACATCAACCATCTCCCCTCCATCCATGCTATGCAAAAGGAACAAATCATCCAGAGTCACTTTCTCCTTTGCACTGTGTCTACCTGCAACACACAAGGTGAGCAACTTATGAACCAAATGACGAAGGGGATTTTTGATAGTGATGTAAGAAAGAGGGTGTCGGGTGTTATAGTGATTTCGAGTGGAAATTCCAACAAAGTATTCTGTGGGGTTATAGTTGTTTGGCCTATTTCTAAAGCAAGCATCACGAAATGGTCCAAATAAGTTGTTGTTCATTTCCTCATGCGTGTGCCAAAATGAACTGTCTCATAGACATGCTTTTCTTAACTCCACCTAATTGAAAAACCATAGTGTTGATAGAAATAATGCTTAAAACGTTATTAATATTTTTTTGACCTCTCTACGTTTTGATAATCACAAAATGTAAAAACGTTCAATGTAAAATTAAACGTAAACAAGTAATTAGTAGTAAATTTTTATTTTGCAAAAATTACATCATTTAAATGTATGAATAAATAAATGCTTAATGCATTTTATGATCAAAGGGAATTTTTATTCAACCTCACACTTTTATAAAATGTTGTAAACATTTTATAAACGTTACAAAACATTTTCTACAATTAAAAGAAATATTTTATTCAAAATAAACACTTTGAAATTCAAATTTTCGGACCTAAAACGGCTAGAAAAGTTCCAGAAAATTCCCCCTAAACAAAAGACAAACTGGGGAAGCCCTAGTCTTGGGCGGCCCCCTTAAATACATCGTCGCCCCCCTTAAAATTAAGGGGACCGCCCCTAGGTAGACGCTCCCCCAGTTTGTCCTAAAAATACTAGACTTTTCTCCACAATTTTCTC
>BQNB010166563.1:0-14098 GCA_026074375.1 Tanacetum coccineum | reverse complement strand
CCGGGAAACCTATCCCCAGCGACAAGTCGCCCGGGATACCCCGGATTTGTCGCTGGGGAAAAAGGCAAATGTTGTAGTGTCATCGCATGCCCACAACTCTCTTCGATGCCGCTAATCTCTTCGTTGTCGCTGATCATGGTGTGTGGCGTTGGTGGTCGGTTGGTGACATTGGTGAGCTTAGGTGGCTTGTTTTGTTTTGTGGGGTGTTCTGATCTGTTGGGGATTTGTTTCTTTCTAGAAGTTAGCTCAACATTTAGTAAGTACTTCAACAATGATTTTTATAATTACCTTATTTATGCCAATTATTTCATTGGTATATGATGATTTGTGGTGTTTTTGTTTCTGTGTGCGTTTTGTTTTTGCATAAAAATGTCATCTTGATTCATGATTATGGATTAGTGATGTGAAGGTTATGTGGGTATGTCTTACTTTTGCATAAAATGTAACCTTGATTAAGGATAATAAATTAGCACTTTGAAGGTTATATGGGTATTTTTTGTTCTACATAAAAATGTGATCTTGATTCGTGATTATGGATTAGTACTTTGAAGGATATATGGACACGTTTTATTTTTGCATAAAAATGTGATGTTGATGTTATATTTTGTGTTTATATTAAGTTCTTCTGAGTGATCAAAATAAAAGGAATAGATTGGATAACTAGACTCACTCAGGTTAAATAGGCAATACTTTACACTCAGTTATTGTCATATGATTAACATAATATGAAACCATCACGAGCTCATATCTTAAATATTTATATTTATAAAGATGTCAGATATAAGAACATCATATGCACATTATTATTATAAAACTATACATTTACCAAGATTGCTTCCCGGTTTTGCTGACCCAACCCGACGCTTGACCCGACCCAACCGGCATTATACCCTACTGCTGGCCCGACCCGTCCTTTTTTTGTCTGGTAGACCTGGTTTTTTTGTGTTGTACCCGCCCCATCCCCCTTCGCGTATTCAATATAAAAAAGGAAAAAATTCATCCCCGTGGGAGGTACGTAATGAAAGCTTCTACGGCTATGATGATTGTTGTAATCTCAGTGAGAACTTTTGACCCTAACTTGGTGGGGCAATGACCAGACGGCATAGCATGTGTGGTTGCTGTGCAACTGGATTTCTTTGCATCCTAAGCTGAACTCTGATACTTCTATGACCTGACCACCACATACAGAACTGAGCCTAATCATTTATTGCACCTCAATTTCGTGTGTCGTGGATTATTATTGCAAAACTGAACACACTCTTGGAAAATGGAGCTACACTTTTTTTAGAGAAAAATGAAAGATCAAAGTTGTGGTATGCTGGAGTATTTGATGGTACAAAATCCCCTTCAACTGTGTGCTTTCTTTTCACTATCACCGATGTCGTTTCTTAGCTCCTGATATCTAAACACGCCAAACATGAGTCGTGTGGCACCTCCGAAGAACCGAAGAAAGTACTGAAGCATAGAGGTCAAGGGGAATGGAAGCCGTCTAAGGTGGTTGAGGTTCGTAATCTATTTGCATTCGATTTGTTTTTTTCCCTAGAGTTGTGAATACTGATTGTTTATTATTCAATTGAAAATGCAGGCCCGCCTTACAAATTCACTACATGTTAAGGATTGAATAAGTATGCTTGTGAGGTTATCAACCTGTGATACACATGTTAGTTTCTTCCTACTGCTATTTTGTATCAACAACTGTCATTCCAATATCTCCTAAAGTAGGGTGATTGTCAGTTTACAGATTAGTTGGATTTGGAACTACGTAGGGTGATTGAAGAATATATATCTCACGATCGAGCAGCGGCGTGGAGAAACGGAGATCAAATCTTTTTGTGAATGGCCAAATTTTGACGGATCGAGCTGTCAAAAAGGCTGAAAAGTTAGCAGGGCCTATTCATCCTAGCGAGTACTGGTAAGTAATTTCATTATCTAAAAGAATATGTGCCTTTTAGCTTTTGAGTTATAGATTCTATTTAGGCGTAAGGCGGTTTATCGAATGAAAATTTAGTAGGCGGTTTAGATGTGAAAAATGTTATGGTCTTTTACCTAACTTGGTTTGTTAGATGAAAATTGTGGATTAGTGAAACGTAAAGGATAATACGGCTGATTCGGTGTTCTGTGAGGTACATGTTGTGGATTAGTGAAATGTGATTCTAGGTATCTGCTCATATATGTATATACGACTTTTTGGAGTTACATGTTTTGATGCAAAATTGTTGTAACTAATAATGATTTAACAAATTTTCTAAACTGTTTATGTTGCAAAGAGATTAAGTATCTGAAATTAAAGGATCACGGAAGTGTGAACCACCATCGTTAAGCAAGAGATTACACTTATGTAAAATTATTTAAATAGATAAAGCCTACTAGGGCAGTTTAAGTGAAGAGTACAAATGTGCTCAGTCCACAAATGCCAAATGCATGTTTGAATTTAATCATGCAAAGTTTGACAAAATCTATAGCTTTTCATCAGATTGTAATGTTCTTCTTTGGTTATAAGCAAAAAACACTTTATTAGATATTCAGAAGAAATCGAAATAAAAAAGACTAAAAAGAGTTAAAAAATTATAGAATTAAAAAGATAAACATCAGTGTTGATTTTAACGAAGATTCTTGCCAATAGTCTTTCTATGGTCATCGCCGATATTATTTCGAACGTTCAAACAGCGTTTCTTCCTAACCGTCAAATTTTGGATGGCCCTTTTATCATTAACGAGCTCCTTGCTCGATGCCATCATAAAAAACATAGTGCTATGGTTTTTAAGATCGACTTTGCTAAAGCGTATGATTCTATCCGGTGGGATTATTTGGGTGATGTTCTTAAATCGTTTGGGTTCGGTGTTAAGTGGTGTTCGTGGATTCGAGGTATCTTAAATTCTAGTATGGCTTCCATTCTTGTTAATGGGAGTCCTACTAAAGAGTTTCAGTTTCATAGGGGCTTGAAACAAGGGGATCCGTTGGCTCCTTATTTATTTATTATTATCATGGAGTCTTTACACTTATCTTTCTCTCGTGTTATCGAAGCAGGCATTTTTACAGGTATTAAGATTGACTCTTCAACGACTCTTTCCCATTTGTTTTATGCGGATGATGCAGTTTTTATCGGTGAATGGTCTCGTGGTAATTTGACTGGTATCATGCACACTCTTCGTTGTTTCTCTTTATTATCCGGCCTCTCCATTAATCTGAAGAAAAGCCAACTCCTTGGTGTTGGTATACCGGAATCTCAGGTTTTAGAGGCTGCTACATTGATTGGTTGTTCGGTTCTTCATACGCCGTTTAAATACTTGGGTATCATGGTAGGCGAAAACATGTCTTCGATTAGGGCATGGGACGAAACCGTTAATAAGCTCAAGATGAGTCTATCTTCTTGGAAGCTCAAAACTCTTTCTATTGGAGGTCGTCTTACTCTTCTCAAGTCGGTTCTCGGATCCACCCCTATTTATAATATGTCTCTCTTTAAGGTCCCTAAGGCGGTTCTCAAATCCATGGAATCTATTCGGCGGAATTTTTTCAATGGTATTCGTGATGGAGAGAAAAAGATTGCTTGGGTTAGCTGGTCTAAGGTTCTTGCGTCCAAAAGTAATGGAGGTCTTGGAGTCTCCAGTTTTTATGCTCTAAATAGAGGCCTTCTTTTTAAGTGGATTTGGCGCTTTCTGTCTCGCGATCAATCGTTGTGGGCCCAGGTCATTCATGCTTTACACGGCTCCAACACAAGTACTCTTTCTGCCTCCTATTCTTCGCTGTGGAGTTCTATTATTAAAGAATGTAACGCCCTTAAATCTCAAGGTTTGGACCTAATCTCTCATTGTAAAATTAGAGTTGGTAACGGTATGTCTACAAGTTTCTGGCATGATCAATGGTTAGGTGATTCTTGTCTTCGGTTAAGCTATCCTCGTCTATTTGCTCTCGAAAATAATAAGGTTTGTTCGGTGGCCGCTAAGATGAGCGCTCCTTTTGTTTCGTCTCTCCGTCGTGACGTAAGAGGTGGGGAAGAATCTGCACAGCTTTCTCGGATTTCTGATCTTCTCGATACAGTGGTGCTTTCTAACATGGGGGATCGTCGGTTCTGGGACCTTAATGGTGACGGGTGTTTTCGTGTAAAAGATGTTCGTAGGTTGCTTGACGATATGCTCTTGCCTAAATCTGATGTTCCGTCTAGATGGGTCAAGCAGATCCCCATCAAGGTTAATGTTTTGGCGTGGAAGATCTCTATGGATCGTCTTCCTACTCGGGTTAATTTGCATCGGCGTGGAGTTCAGGTTTCCCCTATTTCTTGTCCTATTTGTTGTGAGGCCCTCGAGAATCTCGATCATTTGCTGTTTTGTTGCGACTTGGCAAAAGATATTGCTCGGTCTATTTGTAATTGGTGGGGCTTGGTTTGGAACCCTGTTGATTCGTATCGATCTTGGTTATCTTGGTTTAATTTGGTTCAGCTTCAATCAAGTTCAAAACAAGTGCTGGAAGGAGTGTTTTACACTTCCTGGTGGAGTATCTGGTCATATAGAAACCATCTCCTCTTCTCTGATTCAAATCTTCGAAAAGATGGTATTTTTGAAGACATAGTTAGGCGTTCTTTTTCTTGGTATATTGCTAGGGGTAAAAACTCTATTAGTTGGGATAGTTGGATTCAACACCCTTTTTTAATTTCTTTGTAATTCTAGCTCCTTGCTAGTTTTCTTTTAATAAAGTTGCCGTTCAAAAAAAAAAGTAATTTCGAACAGAATTTAATGTATGTTGTAAGCGTTGTGGTGATTTCAAGTTGCCTTGTACTAAATCAAACGCTTTACACAATTAACGAACAATTCCGTCTAACATAAATTTACGTAAAACCCGTCGCGTATGCAAACACCCCGCAGCGGAGCGCGAGCTTACATCCTCATACAATAACAAAATACACAACCTTTTGAACACACTAGCGTATGTGATACTAAGGCTAAGCATGCAAATGTTAAACCAAATAATGATGTAACTCACATTCATAGATTGAGAAAGATAAGTCAAGCATCTGAGTGATATGCTTTTATTCCAATGCTGAGGGATATGAGTTAAAGGATCATGGTGAACCTGTTAACTATAAGAGATGCATTATCAGATCTTGAATCTGATAAATGACTCAAAACCTATGAATGTTAAGATGCTGTCCAAAAAGAAATAATCATTTTCTTAGAACTTGATTGATCTTTCACCAATCTGTTAGACTGCGAGGTTTAAATGAATTTATTTAAAAGAGATGACTTCATAAGGAAAATAATTGTATACACATTTGCTGCACGTTTAATGACATAAGTTTTTACTTATACTTAATAAATTAATTATGATTAAAACTTCTTCATTTACGAGCATTAAATATATTAAGATGATTATATTGTCATACTTGTGATCATGAATATGAGATATGACAATAGGATATCAAAACTCTTTATTTAATGATTACCTTGCGAGGATACAATATAATCTTTACAAAGTACACAAAATGCAAGAATCTAAGTGTGGATCAAGGCACTCATCTAAAGAGTTGAATCTTAAGTTTAATTGTTAAATCGATCACTTGTTGGATCTATTTTTTACTTATAACTAAGATAGCTCATGAGTACATTTGAAATCTAGTCGGAGCATTTTGTTTAATTTTTTCTTAAAATCAAATATGTTGCTAAACATATTAGGAACAATTTTCATCTAAGTAAGATCTTATCCCTTAGCTTGAAATAGAGTTTCTTATGAGTATCTTAGAAAATAAAATATATAACATTGGAATATATGTTTAATAGGATAAACATATGCGGTGAACAAGTCTAATACAATATGAAATATCATTAAGTGAAACTCGGATGATCTATCTCACTTGATGAGATTGAACATATAAATGAAAATCTTATGTCTAAGGATTCATTAGGTACATCATATTGTGTATGGGGATAGTTGGATTAGGAATTCATTACTAGGCTTAATAATGAAGAGGATATGTCATACACAACGACAATCATGGCGCGATTATCATAGTTAACAAACCTTGTGTTTGAGTAAGATCCAAACTTCACCAAAGAAGTGCTCATAATTTACGGATTTAAGCATAGTGTTTGTTATATACAGTAGTGCTTATTTTAATTAAGATGATACTCAATCCTAGTTATGGTAGATTTTCATCATGGATGATGACATTGTTGACTATACATGCTTGACTTAAAAGCATAGTTGCATAATATATTAAAAGAATAAGAATGCTTTACAGTTTGAGCAATTGTTGAAATGAGTGTCTCCAATAAGTGTTTTGCTGAAATAGCGTCACGTTTAACTCTCAACCGTTGAGGAAAAGTGATCTATTCGATAATGTTCCTTTCTCTTCATTTTCGTGGCTTCACAATAGGGACCATATGAAGTTATCTTGGAATGACTGGCTTATGTATCCTCTTTCGATCACGCGTAATGGCAATGGTTAGAGCTGCTTTTGGTTTTTTCCTGAAGCTGGCGTTCAAGTTCGCTGGGTTGGCGTACCTGTACGCCAAGGTTTTTTCGTTTGGCATCTTCGTCGGTTTTGAGGATGGTTCTTCTTTTCATCCTTCTCTCGAGACTTGTTTGGGGTTTCATCAAAATCCACCCCGAAGTGAAAACCGGTGGCTCGGCCTCCGGGATGGGGGGTTTTTCTTTTGCCGAAGTGAAAACCGATCCGTCGGCCTTCGTGTCAAAAGTTTTTTCATCCCTTTTGATTCCCTCGCAGTTAAAGTCTCGGGATTTTACCATTTTTTGATGTTATGTATTTCTCTTTGTTGACTCTATTGTACTTTAAGTTTCTAGCGTCTTGCTAGTCTCTTTTTTTTATATATTCCATCTTTGCCGTTCAAAAAAAAAAAATATATGTAGATTGATATATTTAATTATAAAAATGTCCTAGACCGCCTAGGGGGAAGAAAAGGAAGAAAAAAGAAAGTAAAGAATTTTACTTGATCCCAAAGTAATTGCATAAGGATTAGGAAATCCCTAATCACACCTATATATACAAGGCTTATGAAATCACTTTGATAATCTTTTCCTCTCCTAAAACCGGTTGGAATCATCCCTAAAATTCTAATATGGGTCGATTTTCACATGTGAAGAAAACTAGGGTTTCTTCGTTTATTTTTAAAGCTAAGAACTAGAATTCATGCATTATTGTTATACGTGTAGTGTAGATACACATAGAGGACACTTTCTTTGGTGCATAGATTATTGTTTCATGGGGTTTAAGTAAGAACATATGGGTGTTCGTTTGCTCTGTTATTTATAAGAATCAAGAAGCTAAAAGGTACGCTTTTCGGTTATTGTTTTATGTTAATTAGTCACATCATATGTATCCATATCCGTTGCATACTCATGTTAATAAATATGCTACTAGATAAAAAAATTCCAATAGTTGCTCTTGTTTTGGTTTCTAACCGTCTATCATAGGCTGTTTTAGAATGACGATAACGTGCATATGTTTGGTTGATCGTGATGTTGTTGACAACAATAATGTTGATTGTTTTGCATGGATATTGATGTGTGTATATGTATGTTTTTCTCTGTTTTTGTTTTTTAAATTGTTTTTTTTTTGTATTTTAACTATTATGATTTTGCATATGTGGTGTTTGATTTGTTTTTAAAGTTCTAAAGTGTTTGAGAAATATATAGTTGTTGTTTCATACTTATGAATGTGATTATAAATGTATACCGTTGTTGCGTTTGTATGTTTTGGCACAAGACAGGCGGTGTAGGTTGTTCTTGGGCTTTTAGGACAGTCTTAGCGGTTAAAGCAAGCTTTTTGATAATTAATCGTTTTGTGTTTTTTTGTTGTCTTATAAGAGCAGCACGTGTTTCTCATTTTACGTTTATGGTATGCTTTATATCGTTACTTGCAGGTGTTCATGTAATTTTTTAATTTTCTTATTAGTGTTATATTTAGATATGGAATTATAAGAAAATATGCAAATATTGCAGTTGCATTTTGTGAATTTTTTGCCAATTATAGAGATTGTTACCTCTGCATTATTAAGGATACATACAGAAACATATTTATTGTGATTGTTTAATGATTATATGTTTTTTTGCATGATGGCGATTGTTACGAGTGTAGCGGTTACGAGCATTGGTGATTTAAAAAAAATGACATTAACAAAACAATAGAAGCAAGAGTCTACCAAAAATGGATAGTCAAAAGTGTGTCGGCACTGATAGCAACATGATTTTGTTGTATGCTGCTTGACATGGAGGTATAGTCATCCTCATGGTTTACTAATTTATTAATTTTGCAGTGATGACCGATTGATACTTTTTTTCTAAATGTGGCATGTGTGTATTAGATCGTTACATTCTTTATTTGCTATATTGGTTTTTGTTATGCTGTTTGATTAAAAGTTTTGATCATAAGTTGTTGAATAGTGTGTTAAGAAATGCTGTTAAAAATTTGGCATTATTTTTAGTGATTTTATGAAAATTATGACATAAAATAATTGTTTTTATACATGGCAATGCTATTCAGTCCAATATGGATATTCGTGATAGGCAACACTTTGATCAGTTGCTACAACAGAGTGCTGCGTATCGAATGTCAAAATTCAGCTGTGTGGAGAGTAAACGATATTAGCAGACTTGAAGCATTCCATGTCCTTAATTTTAGAAATGATTACAGAATTTCAGAATATACCCAACCACGGGTTTCCTGAACATTATTTTGATTTTGCAGCATATAATGAGCTAGAAGAAAGAACCAAAATGAAGAATCATGTCCTTACAGATATTACAAAATCTTAGTCTTATTAAATGTCAAACGTAAATGTATAATTACCATGTGTTGTATTAACATACTATATAGGGTGTATCCAAAGTGTTGGATAACCGAGGACAACAACAAATCCCAACAAAAACTGGGTCACAAGAAGAGCCAAAGATATTCTGAATTTGGAGTGAGTTAATTTATTCGTACTATTATTTCCAAATAACAATGATATTTGTCGCTAATTGTTTCGTTGCATGCATAGTGGAAACAAAATTGAGTTTGTGTTGTGGAATGAAATGGCATTGAATTTTGACATGGAATTTTATGAAGCACTTCCCAAGCCTGTCCTAATTGTTGTTAGCTCATGTAGGGTATCGTCATATGGAGGTAATTTTAAAAAACGCATTTCGTACATATGCGTCAAAAATGTTTGCTAAATATATAACCTTTGTGTCTTGACGATTATAGAACCCCAGTTGGCAGCCACTCCTGCAACTCATTACTCCCTCTGTCCCAAAATTATTGTCCACTATTTCATTTCAGGTTTTCCTAAATTAATTGTCCATATCAAAAATTAGACAGAGAATTTAGTTCGACTTTACCATATTACCCTTACTTAAAGTTATTATTGCAAATATTAAAGAAATCTTAAATTAATTAATTAAGAGTAAAACTGTTATTTTGCAAAAAGTAAGAAAGAGAACGCTGTAATAATGATGTTTTTCTTAAACAGTCCATTTTTTGTTTGTAGACAATAATTTTGGGACAGAGGTATTCAGAAATTGAGGATAAAATTGTCGAGTAACTAAAATAAATGAATTAAATTTTAGCTTGGAGTTAACAGTTATACGACTAGACTAATCGTGTACAAACATTAAATAGGTATAGGAAAAGGTTTGAGATAAATCCACTGCTGAAAATCGAAAGAGCATTGTGATGATATGAAAAGAGAGCAAATAAGAAACCGATTTCATTTAGTGGAGCTGTTGCAGCAGAACCCTCAGAGCTATTTGGTAACCGACAATAGTTTGTTTATTCCAATTTTGTTTGCAGGAGTACTATTTAAGTTTTGATATAATTTGGTTGTTTAATCAGTTTTGCTAATTTCTAGTCATGCTTTGATTCATGACTTGACGCTCAATCAGCGAGTTAGGTTTACGAGTGAAGCAACGCTAACGAGCATCAATACAGAAATATTATGGTACTACATCACTTGCTCTATTTGAAACATGAAAGTTACGGTTGATGGTTCGGTGTTGATGTGTCGAGATCATGGACTACAAGAAACACCGTCTTACTGGTAGCTAACGTATTAACTTTCACGTGTATAAACTTGTATTACTAGAAAAAAACACAAGTATTTTCATTTGCTCGCCAGTAGTACGTGAACCCTTTTTGATCAGCTTTTGTTGTATTTTTTATTTATAAAAATGATGGTGTATTGCTTCAAGGTTTCATCACATACTGCTCGACAACGGTTTCTTTAACTTTTTTCAATCTAGAGGCTAAAAACATCATTGTGACATAATTCTCGGAGTTCTTACAAGAGCTTGAGGACAAAGATCCTTATCATTTCTCAGCATTAATCACATCACTTGAAGGAAAGCATTACATCTTTAAGTTCCATTTAAATCCTTCCAGCAAGGCAGGCCAGATTGACTTCATTGTCGACAACATACTAAACCAAACACCCGCTGCCATAACGCCAACCTCTGATAACAGTTGGCGCTTATGGCAAGCCTTGCTGAAGAATCATCTGGATCGTCGACCACCACAGTGGAAAAGATGAGTGACATTTCCACTCTGCCCACTGTGCCTGAAGTACATCTCACAGACAAAAAAGCATCTCAAATTAGCAAACACAAGGTCAGCCACAAAATGTTTTTTTAAACATTATGCCAAGGATAAAGGTCATTTCGTTGCCAAAAAAATTGAACAAGAAGACCAACTAGTCCAGGGAATGAACAACTGATCCTCAGGTACCTATGTATGTATAATGTTATGTGTTTTGGCTAACATGATTAGAATAGCAAGATGTATTTAGTGAAAGAACAATGGTTGCAAAGTTTACTCCTGTGTGGCTCCTTTATTCAGATTTTTTGGTAGCATGACAAGTAATATATGTATGTATGTATGTTATAAAACACTGTTTCTTTAACATCTGTGTCTTATAAGCATCATCACGTATAATTTCTTATATTGTTCGCATTCGATCAATGTTAAAATAAGCTTCATGACATATGTCGAGTCGTCTGAATAAACATTTGATCATAAGTTTACGTTAAATTCTTGCTACTATCATCTACCACATTTACAGTTGGCCAACAATAACTGATCCAATTTTTGTACTTCTAAATGTCTAACCCTTATTTTTCACATAAAAGATTTGGTGTTCTATGCTAAGAATGTCTATATAGACAGTTATATAAGCAAGTGTGCTATCTATCACGTACTTTCATCAGTTGTGTATTTATATATATATAATCGAAGGGTGTCTTGATCATCCTGTGACGTGTTTTGTGTAATAACTTTCAAAAAGGTTTGTGTGTGTCTTGGTGAGGTATGTCATCGTATGTTTGGTCTATTCAAGAGGACAAGTGTATTGCATAATTTACTTAAAATATATATCACACAAAATAATCGAATATTATGCTCTGCAGTAATACATGGTCGTCTAATACCTCGTTATTTTATATTCAAATGCATGTGAATTTGATGGTACATACACCTTTTATACATATAATGTTACTTTGTGTCATTATGTGTCACTTGTGCCTTGTATATTTGTGAATGTGCTTTTATATACTATCAATTCAACCTACTAAAGTTGTAAAGAATTTAATATCAACCTATCATCAATTATTCACATATTTGTAAAAGCAGTTGAATGTGATAAGACACCAAACATCTATATAAAATATATATTTACATGCATATCACACACTTATGTATTATATTATGAGTGTTTAATATAATACTCTCTCCGTCAAAATTTATTAGTTTACTTTTGACTTTTTAACATCTTTATTCTCTAACTTTGATCATAAATATTTTTGTTTGTGTTATATAGTATTTAATGAAACAATAAAAATAATTTAAAACCCAATTCATTCATATATTTTGCATTAAGTATTATATAACATAAAAAAATAATTAAGGTCAAAGTTTAAAAAGAAATATTTTAAAAAGTCAAAAGTAGACTAATAAATTGGGATGGAGAAAGTAACACTTAATTAATCATTGTTGTTTTTTTATGTCATACATCGTGTACATTAATGTAAATCTGTAAATATGATAAAACTTTCTTGAAATTATGCGAATACCGTGAGCATGAGGGACGAATAGGTTCTTTGGCCTGATCCAAACTAGCAAACATATTTGTCCTTTCAGAAAAGAAAAAAAAAACTTAACATGTGTAAAGACAGTGTTTTATTTTTATATGGTGTTAACATATTCAGAGATAAAACCTAAACTACGCTCCCCTAACCTTTGGCGATTTTGGTGACTTAAACAAAAAACCCTAATCTATTTTTTTCAATCTGAATCGACTTCTAAATCTTACTACCACCGATTATGTTAATCAGTTTTACTTAAACTCGTGTTTAATTGTTACTTATGACAAATCGTTATGTGTAGGGTTTTTAATTCGATAGGGTTTTCAAAATTCATGTTTTTAGGTTTTATTCTCACAACCGTTGTTTAGGGTTTACTTCAAATGTTCGATCGTTCGTTTATATTTTTTGAATACGCTTGAGTGAAGCTGTGATTACAATATCCCTGAGTTGACTTCCCTCGGTTTGGTGATAATATATATACTCCTGTTTCTTTTAAGCTGATATGTAATTTAACCTTTTCTGGGGTTTATAACTTTTTGTTGGTTTGATTCCGGTTCGTGGTGCGTAAGCGTTTCTGGTACTTCTTATTGGTTTTTACTAGTTTGGTAATGAGGGTTCGCATGGTTTAGCATGAAAGTAGGTTCTTAGACTCGAGGGGGGGAGGGGTAGACGAACAAAGGACAAGACGAAAGAGACTGACGTCTAAAATTATGGTGCTAATTCGACTGATTCAAATGGAGGAAAAGGTGATAGATTGGGATCGTTCCTTAGCTTGTAAGAAGCTTTTGGTAGTCCTTCCACCACTTCGTTAGCCGCAAAGATTCATGATTTAGAGAGTCAAATGCTTGAAGGAAAGCTCGTATTAGCGGGAGATGATTGGAAACCATTAAAACATTCTAACGAAGCTTTAAATATTGATGATGTTGGTGGTACTTCGAATGATGCTAGCAAAGGTACGCAAGTGGATTATTTTAGGAAAAAACAAATGGTAATACTTTGAGTTCATTTGTTGATGTGCTTAAATTTGATAGACATAAAACTTAAGGTCTGCTTGTAGTGAATGTAAATTGTGATACCTAGATCATTTGTGGATGAGGTAAGTGGTATATTGGCTAACTCATTATATGGTTTTTTCATTGGTAAACGCGTGGCTTTTCCAGTTGTGAATAATTATATTTTAAATGCTTGTGGAAAATACGGCATACAAAAGATATGATGAACGACAACAGTTTTTTCTTCTTTAAATTTGATTTAAAAAAGGGGTTGATGATGTACTTGAGAATGGTCCTCGGATGATTCGTACCATACCGATAATTCTTAAAAAATGGACTAATTCTACTAATTTAAAGAAAGAGGAGTTAACTCGTGTTCTGTTTTGGGTTAAACTTCATGACGTTCCAACAGAGGCATTCACTGTTGATGGTCTTAGTGCTATAGCAACTAAGATTGGCAAATCATTTATGATTGATTCATGAGTAAACTGCAAAATACATCTATGTGGTTTCAACTTTCTCACATAATACATCCATGTCAGAAACTATTGGCAGTATACATCCTTCGTTAGGCAAACGTTTGCCACAATACATCCCTGAGGACGAACGATGCAAATATTTTTCCGTTATCTTCTCACGAGTGATGTATTGTGTAAAAAAAACCACAGGGATGTATTTTGCAAATATATTTTTTTAATTTTTTAATTTTTTTAATTTTTTTGTTTTTTATTTAATAATAATAATAAAAAAGTATTTTATTTTATACTTCGAAAAAAAAGGATAAAATTTTATAAAAATTTTCGAACTATAAAATTTTATAAATTTTTTCGAAGTATAAAATTTTTATAAAATTTTATAAAAATTTTCGAAGAATACTTTTATAAACTTTTTCGAAGTATAAAATTTTTATTTTATAAGAATTTTTAAAAAACATATTTTTTTCGAAGTATAAAATTTTATAAAAAATTTTATAAAAATTTTCGAAGAATACTTTTATAAAAAATTTCGAAGTATAAAATTTTTATTTTATAAAAAAATTT
>BQNB010166562.1:0-14099 GCA_026074375.1 Tanacetum coccineum | reverse complement strand
ATTCTTCCTTCGTTATCATCTGAGAGGAAGTTCTTTCGGGTAACGAAAATGTAATCATTTAGATTTGGTTTTGCCATGGTGATTCCTTTGTCAAATGGTTTCTTGAGAATAAGCACAAATGATCAGTAGGATGTGCCCTCAGGGAAGAGAACACAGAAAACAGTAAATCGAATACGAAAAATCAAGGTTGCTACTATATCAGGGGGTTGATACACCGTATTAAATTGATTTAAATACGCCGTATCAATCTGTTGAATGTCAGTACGTCGTATTGAGATTGCAGAATACGCCGTATTGTTTGGAAGAACAGGATACGTTGTTTAGACTGCAGAAATCAATACGCTGTATTTGGGTAGAAAGTTTGATACATCATATCCAACTGGTGGATACGCCGTATCAGGTGGCTTACCAGAACAAAGTACCTCAAAAATAATTAAATAATGCTAAAATTTAATCACACAATTAAACACATAATTAATCAAATACAAACATAATTAAATTATTCTAAGTTATGCTAATTAAGGGTTAAAAATACTAATAAGATAAAGATTAAACAATTTTCACTCCTCGGCAGCGACGCCAAAAACTTGATGTGTTGTCGTGTAGGTTATATTTATTGATTACCAAGTTTTAAATTTATATTTAGCCGACTTATCCTAAAACAACACTTTAACGGGCAGTGTACCAAATCAGATGTAGTTTCGTTGGTAAGTAGGGTGTCGAACACTAAAAGCGAGAACGTTAACCTTATATTCTATCAGTATTTTATTCTAATTAATTAGTCTAGTTAATTCTATGTTATTTCTAATTAATGTTAAACCTATGCTAAACCTAGTTCTAATGATAAAGGGGGGTTTTCTAGTATGAGAGACTAGCACAGGTTTTATGGTGACAATAATCAATTCAATACACAATAAGCATGCAAGAAGAAAACCAGAAGATAAAAGAGCGGTACAAGCCAAATTATAGAAAACTATTTTAGCCAAATTAAATCCGACTAAATGCTGGCATGTTTGTTTAGTGCAATGACTGCTTATCTTGAGGCGGCATATCATTCTTAAGACTTAGGCGAGACATCATCCTAAGACATAGACACGTTGAATCCTGTCACAATTAACGCATCCGCATAAAGCATCATTTTAGTTTAATTATAATCTATCTTAGGGATTAAAGCAATGGTGATCTTGTTAAACCCTAGCCCATCAGGACTTTACCCACTTACTACTTGACGGTATTTTATATAACGGTAGTTTACTGTTCAAGTCTTTACCGATTGATTAAGAACGTACTTGTTGGGTTGAAGGGTCACCCGCCAGTCCAACTAAGCTCACTAATCTAAAGGTAAAGATAGAACATTATTTGTGATCCTATTGGTTCAGATATAAAACACGATATCGAGAGCTATGCTAGTATCTAGATCACTTGGTAAGTCTCACTAGACCCAGTTGAATGATAGGTCGCATATTCAAGCACATAGACAAGTATTAGGTGATAAACATAATTAAATAATCAACGATAAATTAAGCAATTGAGATTAAACAAACCAAACATTAAATCTTCATTAAGATGGCTAATACCCGAGGGTATTAGACCATAACCATTGTAATTATACAAATGTGATTAATTAACCAAGGTAAACTAAATGTTTTACCGAATGATACCAAAAATTAAATGATTACAAGAGTATAGGAATTACACGATGTCTTCTATGGAATTATGATCGATGCTTGACCTTGGCTGCTCTTCGTCTCTTCAGAAAATCGACTTTTATGTTTATGGTATAGAGAATATGATTTTGCACACTGAAAACTCGTTTTTGAGTCTACTATTTATAGTCTCTGAAAATTAGTGGCTACGCTGTATTGAATGAGGTCAATATGGCGTATAGGGGTAATTTCCTTGGAGTGCGCGCTACGTTTATAATCAATTAGATATATCCTTCCCAAATTATATTTATCACCAAATCTTTAAATGTTTATCCAAATGGATACGGCGTATGTAGGCAGTAGGATACGCCATATTAGGAATTGAGAATTCGTGTTTTCTTGTGAAGTTCAAGCGCTGATACGCCGTATCTTCTTTCCTGGATACGGCGTATTGAGGAGAATAGAGTTTATAAACTATCATGTTTAATTTCTAAAAAGTGCGCTTTAGATTCTACACAAAATCACTTCGTTAATTATTGCACTTTACAACTTAAAGCAATTTTTAAGTATCGATTCTTGCAATAATTATATATAAAGTAGTAAAATTATTCGGGGACAAATGATGGTATATATGGTAACGTTATTTGATGTCATAAATATCCCCCACCTTGATCCTACTTGTCCTCAAGTAGACTCTAGAAATTTATTAAAAATGTATCCTAACCGGAGTTAAGGATTTTTCCGTTAAGCATTTCTTTTGTTTTAATCACCTGTGCAAGACCAAGCACCTCATGAAATATGGGAAATGAAACCACTCAGATCACTCAAATATACTAGTGGTTTGTAAACACATTTAATTGGTTACGCTCATTTTTCCTTCGGTTAATAGTTTCATATCATATGCTTGGCAAGAATACACATCTCCACCACTAGAGCTAAGGAGAAACAAGTCAAAAGGTAAATTGGGTAATTAGGCTTAAGGTTGATCATTCTAACAATCTTTCACCGAAAGTACCACACCAATAAGGCAGTTGAATCATACATGCACGGCCGTAACGACAGAATAGACATGTACAATTCGATCACATCCTCATTCGAGTTTAACCAAGGGTTAGGATGAAGAACAATATAGGTAGGGATCTTTAACTCCCTTTTCACCAAAATTAATAAACAACACTGTGTGACTGACTTCACGCATACTGCCCGAACGATAAAATAGACATGCATGACCGATCTCAACCTCGTTCGAGTAAAACCTAAGGTTATTTATTAGGAAAGGGAAGTAAATTATTGTTAAATAAAATTCACAAAACAAATAGATTAAGCTTGGACGAATAAGGTATATAGTTGCTAGAAACTTTTCTCCACCGTTCCATGATAAAGACTCTAAATATAAACAAACGCTCGGATCATAGAAAATGACAAAGGACAACCTAAGGTTGGCGTTCCCATAACGGTCAACTACCATCATCCCAAACTTACTAACTTTTCAAAAAGTGGTGATATCGGCCACTTTATACCTTAAACCTATAAAATGCGTTTTATTTTATCACACATCAAATGAATAACCGATCCTTCATGTATTTCACAACCGGTTTAAGTTTCAATGACGGTATCATATTATCTCCTCTTTTTTTGATGGCATTTTTCTATTTTGCAAACATAATTCGAGTGCAATTTCATCGTCTTCACAATCATAATTCATCCGAATAATTTTTTCCTTCAACACTTCATCTTCGGACATAATACATAATTGCGAAAGTAGCAAAATACACGAGCTACATATTTTCCCATTGCATTGTGCAATTTTCCGACCTAACCGGAGGAGATAAAAATTTCACTTTGACACAGGAAATACAAAAACTTACACAGAGCAACTAGCAACTTGATTAAGTGGTTAATTTATAGGGTGGGCTAGGTGTTAAAGGTTTTTAACAAAATTGACATTTGTGTGAAAATGACAAGAAAAAGATTGGTTCAAACAGGTTTTATATGGGATTTCTTTACTTTTAGTGGAGAATGCAAAGGGTTTTTTATACAGAGTTTAAACAACAGTTGTAGTTGTTAATTTTAAACATTAAGGCATTTTGGTTGTATTCTAGTTAACATGTTACACAATCTAAGTCCCATGGTTACTCATCGTTGTGGGTCTCGAGTGAGTCATTTACCAAGCCAAGTTCTAAAGTCCACTACATCACCGACACACTCAGAATTTTTGTGGAATTTTTAGTAAACATTTTAAAACGGAATAGGCTTAATTCTTACAATTTGGTATTAAGGGTTATAGTGCGCGAGGTCATGTAATTAGTAATTTTTACAAAAGTTATGCTAATTTTTTTTTTAAATTTGGCATAATTTAAGCATTATGCATATTATAGTAAAAGATAAGACAAGTAGGCATTTAATCTCCATCCCTCTACTTTAAAATTATACAAGCGTCTTGTTGTCTAGATAAAACAATTAAAGAAAAAGGAAAATAGAATTAGAACGAGGAACTCCACACTCGATATGTTTTGCTCCGGGATGATTCTCCAAATTGAGTTCTTTGAGCAATAGTGTTGTTGACGAGGCGCAGAATGCTTGTACGAGTTCAACACGCGTCTTTTCTAGAGTATACCATATCGTCGATTTCTTTACAGCAAGGTCCTGCATAAAAGTTTAGAAGACAAAAGGTGCAATTCCTATCTCGGTTATATAATGGTTACAATGCAGGAAAACAATTTTAAACACAACTATACCATGTAGTCAAATACGCCGTATCCACCCAAGGAAACGCCGTATTGATCTTGTAAAAACAAATGTTCTTAAAGTTTTTCGCAGAAATTAATGATGGATAAAAGTCCAAGACAGGCTCGATACAGCGTATCCATAGAGGTTTGATACGCCTTATTGAGTGTCTGGGAAGACAGAATCAATAAAATAATTAAAATTACAGTTTTCAAATAATTAAAAACAACCAGGTTGTCTCCCGGTAAGCATTTTTCTTTCAGCTAGTCTTTAAGTTATATTTTTTCCTTCTCTATTTTCTTCATTCTTCGTCCATTCGCTCGCACTTGTCCCCGTGAGCGAATCTCTCCATAATCTTTTGGCATGACACAAACTTTTTGCAAAATGGCATGCCGAGCACAACACCACTTGTTATATCCATATCGTCAGTGATTGAGAAGCCTGAAATAATAGAAAAATTCCCAATGAAAATAGGTATGTCAATCAAAGTCCCTGCTAGATTCTTGTAACTCCTACCCTTTTCTGTGATTTGAATATTCTAGTATTAGTCCTTCGACTATTTGACGTTTGTCAGATTTATTAGAATATGTACCGTGTTGACGGTGGTGATTTTATAAGAATTGTGATAATTGATGGATTATAATGTATAATAATCCTTTTTAGAGGGAATTATTATGTTATTTATGTTTTGGGTGGTTGACCCGTGAAATTTGAGAAACGCCAAAAAACGAGTCCCGACACGTCCGTTAATGTCCAAAATGAGTTTTTGGGGAATAAAGCGTGGAAATATATCAAGTAAATACTCTAAGTTATTGTAAAAGTATTCTTAAGATGAATAAAAATGCTAAGTAACTTCGGAGAATATTTTACGAGCAAGTTTTATGAGCTTTTAAGTGATCCCGACACAAAATGATGACACCCGAGCCCCTAGGATACCCCTAGCCGGCTATAGAACAAGATGGGAGACAAGATGGCTTATTTTTAGCACTAAGGGTCCCAACCTTGGTACATATGTATTTTTCTTGGCATAGAACACACACTACACATGACATTTTGAAAATTAAAACACACACATCTCTCTCTTTCTTTCTCTCTTGCGTCCGACCAACAACACACACACACACTATTTTTTCAAACTTTGATAAAAAAAACATGAGAGTTTGGGTACTTCCGGGTTGATTCTAGTGCACGGGTTGGCATTTAAACAACGTTTGGGTTGTCCGGTTCGTGTCAAAAATTATTTTGAAGACAATTTTTGTAAGTCTTTCAAATTTAAATTTTACTTGTCCTTTTGGGTTGCTAGTGATGCATATATGTTAGTTGTACGACCCGATCGTTGAAAATCAAAAGCGAAAAGTTTGTGAACGAATGTTTAGGGTGCGTTTGGGGTTCAAAATAAAAAGGAAAAAATATAAGGTTTTGTTAGTTTTGATATTGTGGTCGTGATGGTTGAAAAACAAATATTTGCTATGTAGGTTATTTTGTATATAGCTTATATTGGCTCATTGAAGGGTTCAAATAAGCTTATTTTGAGCTTATTAGCTCACGATAGCTTATACGAACATAAGAGAGATGTTTTTGGTTATTATCCTAGTATGTCATATTTTTGTGGACTAATATTATAGCTTATGGTGATAACCAAATGCGATATGTAGCTTATTAGCTTATTTTCAAGCTTAATATATGTATTTTGGAGCTTATGGGCTCACGGCTCAATAAGCCCATTTAAGCCATGGCTTATGAGAGGGCTTATTGTGAACCGGATTACTTTGTTACTTATTATATTGGACTTATATATGCTATTGGGCCTTGGTTTTGGGCTAAGAACATATTTTGGATATGTACAAGCTATGATAGACCCTTATTGGGCCTTAAAGCCCAATAAGCTTATGCTAGTCATTTTAAGTGTTTTGGCGGACTTTTGGAAAGTGGAAAATACTTGTGAAGTTATATTGAGAAAGTATCTTGGTAAACGTCGTGAAAATGTGATTTTTGGAATTGGTTCGGAAAGTGTCGAAATGTTAGGAATTTGTTTGAAAATAAGGTTTAATAACCTTGGAAAATGTCATTTAAACGTACGAGTCATGCCGAAATTTTGTAAAAAGTCTATACTTAATAATAAAATATTATTATTTTAATAAGTCGACTAAAAGACGAAAAATATTTTTTTTCTCAAAACTTTTCTAAAATGTTTAGCAAACATAAACGTTACATTTCCTATAGTACAAACGATATATTTATGATAACTAAGCGTACCGAATGGACTTATCGAGATATATTTATAAGTATTTATTATAATTATTTAATATGTTACTTAATCTATTTTGTAAATAGTATTAAATTATAGTACATTGTATTGAGATATGGATTTTAATGTGGTAATTCTGGAGTTAAGTAGTCAACTATCACACCACTAAAATGTTTAAAATAATCGTACAACGCATCTAACCTCTATGCATCAAAGGTGAAAACTGTTTTGGAAATGAATAATTTAAAATGGGACATTAACTGGACTAGGTCTTGTGCGGACGTCGTTGCTATTGCTTGTGTGATTGAGATTTAGTTGCTAAAGGCTTGCTTGAGGTGAGTTCTCGTAGCCCCTTTTTCTACTGTTTTTCTGTTGAGGGAAAATGATACTCAAATGTGTTTTGAACTATTTTCTTTTGAGTTGTGCGAAACGTGGTTTTGTTTTTGGGACAATTATGTACTTATGATTGCTATGTGAATATATGTGATGGTAATTTTACTTGCATGTACTATGTTTGGTATGTCAAGGGTTGTGATTTTACTTGCGTGTACTGTGTTTGGCATGGCAAGGGTGATTGGCAAGGAATTGCCATGTCTATTGTGGTCCTGCCCTAATATAGTGCTCCAGCTGGTAGGCCTTTTAGGTGCGTAAGTGACATATTGTGTTTTCATGTCTAGCAGGGATGCTAGGGCATGTTACATGATTAGCGGGGATGCTAAGTCATGGGTGATTTGCATATATTCACTGTCATATTGCATTATTTTCCACTGTTTAAATGATTGGCACAACTTTTGGGTTTAAGGTCAAACAACGGATCACCAACATTATTGTTGACATTTTCGAGTATCATTTTCAGGTGAAGTGAAAGATGAATAGTTTGGTGATATGTGATAGCAGGCTTAGAAGTATTCCGTGTGGATTTTTCATGTGAAGCTTTGTTGTTTATTTGTTTTGGTTCTTACTATTTGGGAGTTTTGGTTTTACAGTCTTGGAGTTGGTCCCTGTTGTGGGAAATTGGAATTGTAAGAAGTTTATGTATTTGGTTAGGACTTGGGACATCGATCGAGGAGTTTGATTTGTCTTCGTATCACTTGGAGTATATGAATTTGTAGTTTTTTTCTCTCTATTTATCTTGTGTTGATGATTGAATCATTATGTTGCATCTCAAGTTTTTGCCATTGCGAGGTGTAGACTGATTGGTATCAGAGCCAAGGTTATAGAGAATTAACATGGGTTGGCCTTATGGACTTACACCTACGATCCGTCATTTTGTTGCTATAGATCTATCTGTTGCGGGGGTGGGGGTGGTAAGAGTGCGGGTATTCCGCTCTTTGCTTGGCTTTCGCGTGTTCGCGGTTTTTGGTTTGGTGCTTAGGATGTCAGTCTTGAGATGTGTGAGCTCAATATGAGTACGATGGGAAAAGGATAACAGAATATTAAATACGGCTGTCCAAACGTTAGTTATAAAAGTATCACAAACTTACTAGTACTTAGTAATATCGTTCACACAAAGTGATCGTGACAACATAAGGTGGTATTAATGGGTATATATTTTATTATATAGTAAGATATATATATATATATATATATATATATATATATATATATATATATATATATTATATATAATTATAAATATAGATTTATTTTGTTAGTCTTCCTACATACCTAAGTTTTTGGCCCATGATTCTCCTTCTTGTAGATTAATGCCGCTTAAGGAATGAGGACCCGAAAGTGTAGTCGGCTGTGTCTGAATCACGAGGAGGGGGAACAGGTAAACAGGTTGGTAGAGGTAGGAGGTGTTGATCCCTTTTGAACAAATCTTTACTTAGCTTGTTTAAAGCTTAGTTATATTGGATAGATCTAAGACAACTATAGTAGAAACTAAGATTGAGAATATCACAAACTATGCGGAATTAGTTTGCAATACTTAAGAAGAACAATGAACAGTAAAAAAAAAACAAGATCTTTACTAAACTTTCAATAATGAATACTATTTTGTTTACAAAAATAGCTTATTGAATACTAACTATGATTGCTAGGCAAACTATGCATCTAATATGAAAACTTGATGTGAAAACTGATAATCTAGATCTAGCTTAGGGTTCCTTTTATACCACTAAGGGAATAAAATAAAACCTAATGGGGTTACAAAAGGTCAAGTGATCATTGCATATCTATTCTAATTATAATCATGCAATATCACTTAGCAAGGTCAGTACTAACTATATAACTAACTAGTATCTAACTAACAGTGCTAATAAAATGGCAAGTAACTACATGAATTTGTATTGGCAAGTAAGAGTACTAAGTCTTCTTTTGGTAGTTTCTAAGTTGAAACAGCAATACAAAGTTGTATGAAGAAGCCTTAATTCCTAACATATCCGCCCCTAAAAACTTATGGTTGTCATTCAAATCTACAATTTCTTCTAGATTAAAACATCTGTGCTGAGAGGTACTTATAAATCTTTACTGTCTTGGTTCTGTTGCTTGTATAAAGATTTTCCATAAAAAGTCATCTGCCATCACTGAATATTCATCCACTTGCAGCTTGTTACACAGCATCAAAGTCATAAGTGCTCTTGTCCATGGATAATCTTTCTCAACCAGCATGAAAATATCATGTCCTCTCTTTGTAGACACATGATGAACAGCAGATGTATCATATAACCTCCATTTTCAATGGATCATGCATATACCTTTGAAGCTTTCATAGAATATCATCATAATTCCTGGGGTTCTCAAACCAACCTCTTCAACTTACAAAGTTCTCTTTCTTTATCTTTAGTAGGTTCTGTTGAGTTGAATCTTTTTTGAAAACTAGACTTCATAGTTTGACTAGATCATCTCCTTTTTGTCAAAAATTCTTTAGCATATCTTCTGAAACTATGATCTTTAGTTGTTATAGTTTTTCTTGAGATAGTTCATCTTTTGATTCTTCAGCTGGTTCTGAGCCTTCTCCTATCTTTTATCTATTTGAACTTTCTTTGATTAAAGTTATTGTTCTAGCATCTCTCTTTGCGCTTTCAACTAAATTCTTTAGGAACTTATCTCATCATTCTCCAGTAGAGCAAAGTATTTACATATTCGTTGTGGTCTCAAAAAAACTCTTTAATCTTCAAAGGAAGTTTCTTCAAATATTGTAGGAGTGAGACTTACTTATGCTTAATATAATTTCCACCATGCAAGTCCTTTTGTTGATGCTTGATTCATGGGCTTGTTGTTCTTTGTTCAGCTCTTTGTTGGGGGAAAAATTTTCTTTTTTTCATTTATAAGCTCTACAATAATCTTGCCTTGTCAGCTTCAGAGTATCTTTTCTTTTCTTGTGCTTGTTAAAACCTGAGTGCTAACTCATCATCAGCGTCAATTTGAGCTTGTATGTTAAATCCCATTTTCTAGCATTAATAAGTTGCTTGTTCTTCATGAACTATGGTTATCCTTTGCCTTTCTTCTTCATCAAGTTGTTCTTGCAATCTTAGAGCTTCTTCCAACCCAAGTCTTTCTTGCTCTAGTTGCAATTCAGCTTCTTTCATAATAGCTTTACCTTTATATTTTCTTTTTGCTGCACTTCTTCTTGATATTACACTAAACTTTTCAGCACACTTGTTTTAATTCAGGGCTGGCAAGTGAGTAGTACTAACTTCTTCAGTGAGCAATAAACTCAAATCGGTTCCTCAAAATCATGCTTATGCTCCCTGAGTCTGTGCACTCGTCTGTACTAGAGTAATTCCCTCATCTTCATCAATCTGAGCAATCTTCCTCCACCTGTTTGGAAAGGATAGTCTTGATTAACTTCATCATCAGAAAATCACACGTTGACCCCTCTTCTAATCTTTGCTTGATTTTTCTTTAGTGCTCCAACTTCTTCACTTTCTTGATGAGCTTAATGTATAAGCCAGCACCATATGTCAGTTTGGTGTTTAAGTCAGATTCCAAAGTTTCACTTTCTTGATAATGTGGTACAAAGAACCGATCAATCATTTAAGTGTATACTGTCCTCATCACTTCCAAGTGAGTGAAATCTTAGGAGAGGTGAATCATGGGACATGGTAGCAGCCTCTTCTGCAACATGGGTTGTTTGTATAGATGGTGGTGAAGTTAGTGGTTGTAAGGTTGATGGAGCACTGATATGTGTGTGTTGGGACTTAACTGGAATTGTTGATCCTTCACCCTGTAAAATCTGACCCTGAACAAGCATTGTTGAAACAATGGAGTGTCCACCATAGTATATCCCTTGGAATCTCTTTTCATATTGCTAAACAGTTTTGTGTAAGGGTAGGAGCAATATCAACATACTTTTAATGAGGGTAGAGGATCTCTTGTGCTAGTTTCAAAAATATTTGTAATAAAGCTTGATAATCACAAAATTTTAACTTACCACTCCCAAGTTTTTCACCATGGCTTCAAAAATCAATTTGGAAGATTTAAAGGTTCTGTTTGTATCCAAGCAAATGATAGCAGTTGCTATATTGCTACTAAATTGTTCCCAAGCTGTTTTCTTAGAACTTAAGCAGTGAAGGATGGTATGAATCAAAAATTTCCACCGAGGGGGAAAAGTGTCCTTTTTGAAATGTTATGTTATTAGAATTGACACATACCCCAATTATGAGCAGTTGCTTTAAAAATTTCTAAAGTATGCAAAGTACTAATACCATCATAATCTTCTAACTTGAGATGTCTTCTAATAGATGCCTCAGAAACAACCTTGACTTTCCCATCTATTGTAGCAGTGATTTCCATGTCTCTATTCTCAAGTGTGCTTGCAGGAAGCAGTTTTGCCAAAATTGTTTTAATTGAGAGAGAAATAGATAGTTGGAATTTCACGTAGGCATACCTAATGTGACATGCATGTGGAGAAAATCAATTATTTGATGAAATCCTTCACTTCCTTTTGACTTCTATAAGTAGGCAACCATGTTGTGCTTGTCGCAGAAATCCAAATTCGTCATTTGATGAAGAGAAGTTATAATAGGGTTCTGGGATATGTTTGTATATGAGAGTATGTGAGCTTGGCAAAGTTAATGAGATTAGATAAAGCATGCGCTTAGGGTTTGAATTTGACCTGACCTTAAATGAATTTGTTTATCTTGAAGAATGCTTAGATTTTATTGAAAGGATCTTGAATTCTCCAAATTAGTAAACCTATAGACGAAGTAGTTGGCGGAAATTTTTGACAACGGCTATATTTAATTAAGAAAATTCTGTTATGCCTCAAACAGTTAATAGGTCACCAACCTAAGTACTAATTTTAGTTATCAGTATAACTTTAAGCCCAACCGTATTACTTTACCCACAACAATATTAAGATATGCTAGCAGTAAGTATACTAACTTAATACTGGCTGTGTTAGGTGTATGCCTAAGCAGTAGCAACTCCATTTTTTGTTCCAACATAGTTTGCATCATAAATTTTGGATTCTCACAATCTCTCTTTATTTTTCAGCTCACTTAAATATCTTATTTTCTTTTCTCACCATATTCATCTTTCTGTTTTTAGCACACCCATTCTCTCTTTAGTTTTTTCAGCTCACTACATATCTTATTTTTTTTCTCACCAAATTCAGACAGTTTTTACAATGTTCCTTCATTCCCATTAGTTTCATATTATTCCTCCCCATCTCCAAGTGTGTTAACTCTGAGAGAGGTGATCAATTAGACTTTTTAGATGTAGTCTAAAACCTAGTTGGGATTACACCCACCAATATGGTATCTTTGCACCTGGGACCATACTTGAACAGTTCCTAGGACTTGGCTCATTAAGTGTTGTCTTGGATTGAGTCCTATGTGTTACCACTGTCTGTCTGCCTTGATGCTAGAAGACGAGTAGTAGTGGCAGCCCTTTTCCATTCTATTACTCAAAATCCTTATGGACACGCTCTCATCACCAACCTTTCAGGTGTGACATAGACTGAGGTATGAGGTATCTTTGTGTCCTGGCCTCTTTTTATTTGCCTAGGTGTTTGACTCATCACACATTTTTGTTTGATATTACGTGTCCTTCCATCAGAGCGTTTTAGTGTTCGAGAGTATTAGAATGATCTTGATGTAGTCGAATACGCTTATATAGGTAAAAAGGAAACCTATAATAGTAGGAAACTGTTTATTGACCAAGAATTTCGCTCAGCAGTTGTAACTCCAACGGTAACCCAGCAGTACTAACTTTGGCTCAGCAGTACTAACTTTTGCCTAGCAGTACTAACTTTCGCCCAGCAGCACCAAATCCTGCCTAGCAGCATTAACCTTACAACTACCAGTTTTAACTCCAAATTCATCACTAATACCATCTTCAAACCACACCAATCATAAATCTAACAAACACATCTTCAGAGATTAAGTAATCCAATGCTAGCAATCAAAAAGTTAAACCTGCTAACATCAAATGCCTTTGTGAGTAGATCAGCAACATTGTGATCTGTATGTATCTTAATTACTTGAATGAGCCTCTTCTCATAAGAATCTCTGATGAAATGGTGCCTTATTTCAATGTGCTTGGTTTTAGAATGAAACACTGGATTCTTCACAATACAAATGGTGCTTTCATTATCAATGTAAATCTTGGTGTTCATGAAATTGAACCCATAATCAAGCATTTGATTTTGGATCCACAAAACCTGCCCACAGCAATTAGCAGCAGCAACATACTCTGCTTCAGTAGTGGAGTTGGCAACTATAGTTTGCTTTTTACATTGCCATGAAATCAACCTTTTGCCAAGAAATTGACAACCTCCTGTTGTGGATTTCCTGTCAAGGCTAGCTCCAGCATAATCGCTATCAGAAAAGGCTTCCAAGTAAAATGGTGAATCTCTAGGATACCAAAGGCCTAATTTAGGCTGACCTTTCAAGTATCTAAAGATCCTCTTCACTGTATGAAGATGTGAGACTTTAGGAGTAACTTGGAACCTTGCACAAGCACAAACAACAAACATTATGTCAGGCCTAGAAGCTATTAAGTACATCAATGATCCAATCATTGATCTGTATAACTGAACATCTACATCTTCAGCCTTTGCATCCTTGATTAATGCCTTGTTAGGCTCCATTAGAGTCCTTGCTGTCTTCATAGTGGCAAAATTAAACTTCTTCAATATATCAGCCACATACTTGTCTTGGCAGTTGAAGATTCCATCATCTTTCTGCTTTACTTGCAACCCTAAGAAGAAAGTGAGCTCCCTCATAGAACTCATCTGGAATCTCTTGTGCATTATCTTTGCCCTTCTTGATGAACAGAGCCTTATCTATAATGCCTCTTCTAAATCCATTTTCCAATAAGTAGGTAGACAAGGTCTCATACCAGGCTCTAGGAGCTTGATGTAGACCATATAAAGCTTTTTCTACCTTATAAACTTTGTCAGGGAACTATGGATCTTCAAAACCAGGAGGTTGGCACACATACACCTCCTCTTCTATTATGCCATATAGAAAGGCACTCTTCACATCCATCTGGTACACAATGAACCCCATAAATGATGCATAGGCCAA
>BQNB010166561.1:3442-14099 GCA_026074375.1 Tanacetum coccineum | reverse complement strand
AGAAACAAAAGAGTACTACAATCTCAACAACAGAGGCTGAATACATTGCCATGTCTGGATGTTGTGCTCAGATACTTTGGATGAGATCATAACTTACAGACTACAGCTTTGTCTTCAATAAGATTCCCTTGTATTATGATAATCGCAGTGCAATTACGCTCTGGTGGAATAATGTCCAGCACTCCTGCTCCAAGCACATTGACATACGACACCACTTTATTTAAGAGCAAGTTGAGAAAGGCGTGGTTGAATTGTACTTTGTGACAACGGATTATCAGCTCGCGGATATATTCACCAAAGCATTACCAAGAGAGCGGTTCGAATTCCTACTCCCGCGACTTAGTATGAAGAGTATGTCTCCGGAAACTCTTAAACGTCTTCAGTAAGGAGAAGAGGAGTAAAGGATGGTCCTCTTATATCCTATGTAAATATGTATATATATATATCAAATCTTAAAAAGAAAATACAAAAATATAAAACCTACAAAAACCATAAAAATCAGAAAATAGAAAATACCAAAAATATTTTTTCAAGACATGACTTCCATTTCTAGATAACATTTATGGTCCTAGAAATGTCATTCAATAATGACACGGGTCTTTAAATGAAGCTCGAATGGAAGTTTAAACTTTTCAAAACATGTCTTAATGGCTTGCAGTTATTTCATATTGCAACCCGCTTTTTAAATTGAGGAAAGCATGTCGCCAAAAAGATGGTTGTTCCTAACAACGGGTGATTCAGTTCTCCCGGGCATGGATTACTTTATCTCCATGCAACGTCGATCTAATGTACGCTTCAGTGCATTATTTCTTGATCCAGAAGAGAAGTCTTCCTTTTATCCAAATAATTTTCCGTCTATGATTCTTTAGAAAATTATTTGTGTCTCACGTGGTGGAAAGATGTTGTTGAAAAATCAATCGTACTTGTGTTTTCATAAATTTGATACTCAATCAATGACTACAGCCCTTTCAATAGAAAACGGGTCATTGATTGAGGGGGAGAGTATTTTTTCAAAATTTATGACATCTAACGGGCATTTTGATACTTCGTATAAATTATTGAGAAAGGTTTGGTATCTAACGGGGTTACATTTTGAAGAGGAGTTAAACTTGTGTTAACTCAAAAGGCCAAAGTTGTCATTTACATGCAAGTGTAAGGTCTTATGTGCTATTTGCTATTTGATTCCTAGACTGTAAAAACCTTAAGGACCAATTATGCCATTTATACTTCTTGGGTAATTCCTTAGTAACTATTATACCTTAAATGAAAATAAAGTAGTAAGCGAAGGGCCAAATCTGCTACTTGCTGAAAGTTTGACCTAGGTATAAATAGGCCCTTGCGTCTTGACTCGGTCAAAACTTCAAAAACTAGTCAAACGTCTTTCTTTCTCTTTCTCTCAACACAAAACTCAACACTTTGCGACTTGCCTGATTCATGACCATTTGTGTAATTTCATGCTTAGGTAATGATTACTTAGTGTTCTCTATCATCTGTATATGCGTCATCTAGAATATCTTGGCCTAAAATTCACTTAATCGCATTGTTTTTTGGGTGTTCATGCAAAATCATCATCAAAGTCTTGGTTAGTGTTTCTAATTAAGTTTTAACTGTTGGGTTAGCTTTAGATTACACTCATGATGCTTCGTAGATGCCTTAATTACTTCCCTAATCAGTGAAAGTAGGGTCTTAATGATTTTCGTATTGTGTTTGGCTTTTTAAGTCAAAACGCAATCTAATGATGCGTTTATGGTTGCTTGTTGTTGTTAAAGTTGCCTAGTAAGTATAATAAAGTGTATATCTCACACTTGTTATGCCTTGGAAGTTTTGATTGGAAAGTTAGAATTTGTGCATATAAATGTTCTTGATTATGTTTTGATATAATATTCCTGGTTGCGGTTTGTTAGAATGTTCTTGATTGCATTTTGTGAGAACAGTCTTGGTTGCGTTTTGGTGAATATTCTTGTCTGTGTTTTGCCTGGTTTGTGATGATTGCGTTTTGCTATGTGATTATATGTTGCGATTTGATTATTAAACTTTAAACAGGTCAAAACGCAAGTCATTGCGTTTTGCTTTGAAGACAATCAAAATATTAAAATAATAAAGCCCTCATTTCGAAATTTTTAAAAATGATTGCGTTTTGTCTATTCTTTGAATATTATATTGCCTGCATTTTGCCTGTTGCATTTTGCTAGTTGCGGTTTGTTCTTGAGTTTTGGGATAGATTGCGTTTTGCCTGACTGCGTTTTGATTATTTCTTATAAAATATTCATTGCATTTTATGTGATTGCGTTTTGCGGACCTACTGCGTCTTGTGTCTTGCGTTTTGTTGTCTGCGTTTTGTCCCATTGCCTTTTGCCTAAACTGATTTTCGAGCACATTGACTGTGTATATCTTTCAAAACAAATGTGTTTCTGATGAAATTTGATTCTGTGCTATAAAACACTCTTGATGTGTCACAAAAATACTTTCTCAAGTGATACGTCAATTGATTTTCAAATCAATTTTTCTCATCAAAATCGTCTTAAACAGTAACTAACCGATTCACGCATTATCGTTTGTCTGCTTTGATACGTTTCGATAAAGAGAACAGCTAAGTATGGTGAATCTGATGGTGTTACATTAGATGATCCGATACGTTTACTGAAATCCCTGTCAAGGAGAGTCTTCTTAAGATAATCTACCTGATCACAGGTCGGAGGTCCCTCCACGATCCCCGGAGGTTAATCCAACCAGACTTGGGCGAATGACAAAGCCATATTCGTCCACAAGCTTTATTGCTAACTGTTTTATTACAGGTTCACATAAAGATGGAGATGGAGATACCTCGTTCGAGTGGAGTCAATTCACAACCTCATGCTCACACTTAATATTACTAATCAAAGACATCATGACAAATGAAAGACCTACAACATAGCTTCGCAACTCTAATGAGTAATAATCATGATCCAGAAAAGGTGTGAGCCTGCGGGTCCTAAGGCCACAACATCCTAGAAGGCAATACCGCCACACTAGAGAATTAAGAGATTTAACTGTAGATTAGATCTCAGAAAGATGAGCTCAAAAATCACACAATTCTAAGGAACCAAGCTCAAAGATCAACTACTTTGCAGTACAGAACTAATCTTGAAAAATCAAGAACTAAACGAGCCTAGAGCAAAGACAATTCAAAGATAGCTAGGATTCAATTTGTATTTTCTGGGTGACCGATCCCTTAGGGGGAGATTGTTAGGAATATGAAAATCCTTAAAAGACTCGGTCCAACCCCGTGTAATGTCTAGCATTATGTTTAGCTCGTAGCCTAATAGTTAATCGTTTAATTAACGTATGAACCTATGGGTTGGCCCGCGGGTCTTTACCCACATGTTAGCCTACTCCATAGCCCACTTAGGGGAACAAAAACTCATGTATATATACCCCTTTCCAGCCATGGGAAGGGGTTGGTTGATCATTTCATAATACACACACATAAGGTGTAGTTTCTCTCACTAAAACTCACTTTCTCTCTCTACAAAGTAGGCCAACCCCTAGATCATTGATTGTGTTATGATATCCAATATCCTACAACAACTATATGTTTCACCTAACAACTATTGTGTTTTTCTATTTGTGTATATCTATTCATATGTCTAACATGCCAAAAAGGGTTCCTTTTATATACCAAAGGAAAAACCCTTATAGGCTTACATAATAGCGTTAGTGATCATGCATATCTATTCTTAATATAACTCATGCATATCACATAAGCAGTACTAATAAACTAACTAACAGTACTAATTTACACTGACATTACTAACATTGTACTGACAGTATTAACTATAACTAGCAGTACTAATATTACAACTAGCAGTACTAATGACTTAGTTTATATTCTTCAATCTTTACTAGCAGTATAATCTTCAAGTAGCAGTACTAAGTCCTTTGAGCAGTATGAACTTGTAGAAGCCCTTTAATTCCCAACAATGCTTTCTCCTTATACCACACTGCATTCCTTGGTCGCTTAGGCTAAGTGCATTGCCTAGCCATATGTCCTTCACCTTGGTAGTTGTAGCATTTAACAACTCTTGCCTGTCCACTTATAGTATTTCCCTTTGAGCTAGTAGCATTGCCCTTATACGTAGTACCAGAATAATTTTGCCTTTGTCTCCCCTGAACTAGTTGCACTATAACCCTGTGTCTTGAATAGTGGCTTGGTTTCTTAGATTAGAGGAAGTTATGAGTTAATTATTGGTAGAAGGGACCCTTGAAGAAGCTATAGCGGTTAGCAAAAGCCATTGCTTTATTGAGACATTTGAAATTTAAGTCTAGGAAGTCCTCGTGCAAGACCGTCTTTAGCAAGCTTGTTCAGAGTACCGAAGTTGAGACGAGATAATCGACGGTGCCATAACCAGCTCTTAGTCTTTGACGGTTTAGATAGAAGATAGATCAGAGACGATTTCAGCATGTCATCAAGAGAAATTGTGTACAAATTTGTGTCTCTAGATTTGGAAAGTAGGTGGAAATGATGGATAAGTAGATGAGTAATGTTAAGTGGGTTGAATTAATCTATATTGTGATGGTGAAAATTCTTGTTGAAGTTGAGGATTGTTGTAAGATGATTGATAAGGGTTGAAGTGAGGTGGTGTCATCTGCTGATTTGCAACAAAGGCAAGTGGATCTTGATTGCGTTCACGCATAATACGGACTTCATTTGCATGGAGTTCGTGTTGTTCAAGATATGCATGAAGCTGATCAAAGTTGGAGGTATGAAAATCTTTAACAAGCTTGACATCAGTCATAAACTTACTCCATTCAGGTGGAAGACTGTTTAAGAACTTGATATTAACTTGAAATTGCTCCATTTTCATCTTGTAGATGTTCATATCATTAATCAGCTGAGTAAATCTCAAGTAATACGTATGAAGTGATTCCACCTTGATGTGAGTAAACTTATCGAATGCATCATACAGCTTACATTCTCTTTCCTGCTTTGTCAAAGAAGTACCTTGCATCACTAATTGAACTCTCTCCCATAAATCTTTAGCAACTCTGTGATGATTCACAAGTGAATAGATATCAGCAGGAAGACCTTGAACAATGATATTTGTAGCTTTCATGTCACAATCAGCTTGAATTTTCTCAGCAGCAGATAATTCAGCATATTTCTTTGTTCTGATCACTCCATTGTCTTCAACCGTAGGCCAAATAAGAGGACCATGCTCAACTGATTCAAGTATCATTCTTCCGTACTCTCGATTTTACATGTATAATTCCATTCTACTCTTCCACGAATCATACAGGTTTTTGTCCACATAGGTGGACGATTGTCAGTACCGGAGAGAATCATGTACTCAGCAAGAGTATTCTTTTGTCCAAGTGAAATCATTGGATCCATTTCAATGTGATAAGATTAAAATGACCGGACAGTGATAGGAGGTTGTTGTGTTAAAGTGAGTTTTGATTAATGAAGTTGAGTCTTTTGGAATACACGGGATTTTACAATTCTTGATAAAACCAAGAAATCGAATCTTCACGGGATTTTACAAATCAATATAGAAGGTATAAATCGCCTGTTGAAAATCAAAGGTATAAATCGCCTGTTGAAAATCAAAGGTATAAATCGCCTTCACAAAAGATGTATAAATCGCCTTCACGAATATACGTATAGATCGCCTGAAGAAGTTGTATAAATTTCCTGACCAAGTGAACACGTATAGATCGTCTATAGGAAATGATGTATAAATCGCCTATAGACACGTATAGATCGCCCAATACACTACGAAACTCAAAAATTAAAAATCTTAAAAAGACTCACTTTTTGACGTTTTTACTTGATTTTTCTTGTACAACTTAACTATCTAAGACTATTAGAACCTTAAAAACACAAACTTTAACGTTTTTGACACCAAAAATTTGAAATCAAGATTCTTGGTACAAAACCCTTTTTTAACCAAAAAGACTCAAAAAATAATATTTTTTATGGTTTTTGAAAGATTTTCTTGTACTTCTAGTCTATATTAAGATAACTAAGAAAGAAAGTTATGATATTTATGGTTTTTAAACCCTCAAAAAGTGAAAACTTTTTGAATGGATTCGAACAAAAAACACTAGTAAAACGAGTAGATAAAACGCATACAAAATCTACACAAACACCCCATGGCTCTTGATACCAATTGTAGAATATCTTAACACATGTATGGAATGATTCACTTAGAGTTTTAGAGAGAGAAATAGGTGTTTGGATGAACACTTAGAGAGAGAAAGAACAAAGATAATATTAGCTTAGTAAATGTGTGAAAATGATCAACCAACACCCTCTCCATGTGTGGAGAGGGTTTATATATGCCTAGCTTAACCGGCCATGGGCTTGTGTTATGGGCTTACAATGTAACTTTGGCCCGGTTAGCTTACTAACATAACATTACTTAATTACTACGAGCTATGACTACTTATATTGGAAGTGACCGATACTTTTCCGTATTTCTAACAATCTCCCCCTAAGGGAGGTCACTCCAATTTACAAAAATTTAAACTTAGCATACTATGCTTTCACTTCGGTCTTGAGCTCGTAGTCTTTAACTTCAATCATTAACTTGTGATTTGATGTAGTGATCATTGACTTTTGATGTGAGCTTGTTCCTTTATCTTGACTTGAATGTGAGAATGTGATCTTGAACACCTTGAGATCATCAACCAAGCATAATCTCATTTCACCATCATGTAAACTTTGCCATCTCGTGAACTTGTGACTTCTGGACTTATAACAAATATTTAAAGATTTGAAAAGAAAGCTTTACGTATTATGGCCACACAAGCAATTGAAGTGGTAGCGGCGACTGATTCCGGCAACTCAGCGGCGGCCGGACAACTTTTCGGCGACTCAGCCGGCTACTGTACAAAAAAAGTCATAAATTTTTTATAAATATCTAGGATCTACAATTAATACTTGGAAGCACCTTTTTGACGTGGAGTTTTTGGTAGTTGGTGTTCGATTCTGGTGAGGCTGTGGCCGCGGCAGCAACTTTCCGGCGAAACAACGTAGTATTTGATCAACTAATTAAAACCCACATAAATTTATCTATATATAAATTAAAGAATACTTTCGTGCAGACCGGTATAAGGACACAAAAACACCCAAAACAGACAAAAAGCACAAAAACGCCACCAATACCAATAATACTCAATGAAACCACACAATCACAAACTAACTAATAGAGTATGGTGGTGTTCGGTGGCGGGATTCTACAAATGGTGGCGGCGGCGGATTGTTGGCAGGTTAGGGATTATGTGTGGGGGGGAGATGGAAAAAAAAAGTGGTTTGTATGAGAGAGAGGAGAGAATGTAGTAGAAAGAAGTTTTTGTAAATCTTCATTTGTGTGTTTTGTGTTACACGTTTATTTATATATGGCCTGGTAGTGTTACTTTGATGATGTTTTAAAGGTTATATTATATTTTTAATTGGAGTTATTACTATAATAATTGAGCTGTTACCATTTTTTAAATGAAATGTTATAAGTTTTTATAGAGATGCAAATAAATGATTGGGTTGTTATATGAGATATAATGGGCTTATGAATATTTAAAAGGTGTTGCAAGTATATATCAATTGAATACATTTTAGTTTGTAATTGTAACTTCTATTCAATTGTAAGTATTATTTCATAGCAAAAGACAAATATTTCTTTAATAAGCAATGTTTTTCAAGATTTCATGTATTAAAATTTTTCAAATTTTTTATTTTAGTAGTTTTTTAAACTTTTAAGATAACCTTAAATTCTCTGTATAAGTAATATATATAGAAATACTGCAAAAGGTGGTTAACTTCGAAAGTTGGATTTCAATAATGAGAAAGCTACATCCACCAAATTTCACAATAAATAACATCCACACCGATGATTGGCATCAAATGTGTGAAGGGTAAGCAAGAAGAAGTGAAATTATATGCAATGTGAATTGGATCCGAACAACTGCCAAGTCATTTTGTGATTTTATTTTGTAAATCCTTTGTGGATCGTAGCATTGATCATCAAAGCGATTTTATAAACGGCATATGGTTGTACCGTGATTAAAAAATGTCATATGGGTTTATAAACGAGAAAAAAATAATAAAAGCTTGAGGATTTGTGAATTTAAACATTGTTTTAAACTCGATAAAATTATGATTTTCATATATAATTTTCCTAATTTTTCAGTATTTAAACAATAATATATAACTCTTATATATATATAAGTTATATTAACATATATCTATATAGAATTATAAGATATAACGGATGATTTTTTCTTCCAATGAGCTGTACCTCGAATCTGTGTAACTGAGGGTTTAAACAAAAGTGGCAATTTTATATTTCATTTTATTATTTGGAAATTTGATATTTGCTTAAACATGTTAAAAATCTATAGTGCATATAATAGAAAAACCTATAAATCTTGAAAGTGAAAAATTTAAAGTATTTTAGAAAGTTTTTACATTATTTCCGGAAAGTATATGCAAAGCTGAAAACTATTAACACACTATTAATACACGTCGAATACCAGGTTGACCCAAGTCACTTCAAACTCAGCTGTTCTAACCGGGTTTCGAAAATATAAAACCTAGTTTAATTTGACCAATTTTCTCGACCGAAACCGGTTCAACCGGTTGAACCTCCCAGGTCGAACCGGGTTTCAAAACATTAAGTTTAATCCTTAAATCCTTAAACTTTTGTTATTTTTGGTTTATAACTATAAACTTTTTTTTAATCAGAAAAACTATCTGCCGCTATAAAATTATGTTGTTATGTACGAGTACACGTCTAGCATTACGTTCTGCATTTAAAAATTATACTTTGAGCATGTAAGAAATTAAACATGGAAGTAGGAAAAAATATAAAATTAATCTAAACAAAAAATAGTTGGGTTTAATATTAAATTGGGAGTTAAAAATGAAATTACTTGAAAAAAACATGGCTAAAAACATCTGACATATTCCGTTGGATCACTAGTGGGACCGCTTTGTAAAGGCAAAAGAAATAGCACAACGAATTGGATTGTAACAGTTAATTAATCAGGGGATACTTTGCCAATTATAGTAAAAGTCAGGGTGCTATTTGTAAGTTATCCTTGAGGTAAAAACATTTACTACTCGTACGAGTTTTTAAGTATACTGTCGCCACATGTCACTCTGAAAGTCTGAATTACTACAACTTTTCTTAAAATAAAATGAAACAAGGTTCGTAACCCGCACGTCGCTGTGGAGCGCGTGATATCATTTTTGGAATGGATTGATAACGTCAAGTATTATATGTTAGTCGTTTGGGACTCACCTTGTAACGAGCCGATAACCTCAAAGACTATTTTCGTAAATATTTTTAAAATATATATTAAACTTCAACAATTTTTATAAAATCGTACGCATGTCAAAAGCATTGCAATATTGTGCTCGTTTTGTTCGCAATTCGACTATATTTTCGGTGACATTTTTTTTTCGAATGAGTCGATAGATACGCACTCCATATTTGATAAATAAAATTTGTTATATAAAAAGTCGTAAATAGGTTAAAGTTGAAAGTCGATTTTGTAACGTTTAGTATACTTGAGGGTGCGTTTTGAAAATTGGTTTTTTTACCTCGTGTGTCGAGATTTTTTTTTTAATACAACTGTCAGCCCAACATTTCTGCTTAATAATACATAGTAATAATTTAAAGATAAAGGATTAAATATGGGTAACCTTTAAAATATACACTTTTAGTCTTTTTTTTTCTTATTTATTTATTTATTATAATTTGTTGTTATTATAAAAATAAAAAATAAAAAATATAAAGTTTGACAAGTTAAATTTAGTCAAACATAATAAATACGAAGCAAAATACCATAAAAATCGTCTTATCTTGTTAACAAAGTGTGTAAAACTGCCGAAAAAATACATAACATAAAATATAAAGTTTGATAAGTCAGTAGTAAAAGATAGAAATAAAAAAAAACATAAAATATTGTCTCATACGATGAATAAAATGAGTAACAAAAGGGTAAGGGTGTGTTTTTATTTTCTCTTACTTCCGCTTATTGGCGATGCTATGAGCCTAAAACTTTTAATTCTTCGACCCACTCAAGCCTCTCTCTATTTTAAAAGGCTAAATAAGACCGTCATATAAAAACCATTTAATTCATAAGAAAAAAGAAACGCATCATAAGAAAGCACCCATAATACAACTCTAAAATCAATTCATGTTTGATAAATTTTCATAATAACAAAGCTAAGTTTTTCTTTTCTTACTAGGGGATTTCACACACACAACTTAAAAGTACATATTTTCATACATTAAAACTCAAATTTAACCACTACTTCTCTTATACGTATTGATAATCTAAGTTTCACCCAAATTCTACAGATTAAAAAAATTAATGATTTATGATATTGTCCCATACACCAAAACAAGACCGAGATCCAAGACTTGAGTCGAAACCGCCATTATAGCCATGGAGCTCTTTTATACATTTATTCCAAAGAGCATGAGGTTCGGAGAGAAACCTCCACTTCCATTTCCCGAGAAGACTCGTGTTCTTTGCTTTAATGCTACCGATACCCAAACCTCCATTCTTTTTATCTAACATCATTTGATCCCATCGAATCCACATAATCTTTCTTTCATTTGCATTTACACCCCAAAAGAATCTCTTCCTAATAGATTCCATTTTGTTT
>BQNB010166560.1:0-11912 GCA_026074375.1 Tanacetum coccineum | reverse complement strand
ACAGCCCTTTTCATTTAGCTTTTTCATGGCTTATATGATTTTCAAAATACTTTCTGATTGATGTTCTAGATAGCTTATTGTGTAAGATTTACAGGCATATAAGTCATTAAGCCATAAGGATCCATCTTCTAGCTTAAAAATAAGCTAGAAAGTGCCTCTTTGGCTGTTTGGTTAGTAGGTTTTAGCCTAGTTGCTTATTTGCTTATGGTTTGTTAGGATTGCTTAATTTTGTGTTTAGTTTTGTTTATTAGGCTAGGATTAAGGGTCTAGTAGCTTATTGAGTTTGAGGTTTAGCTTATAGAAGCTTGTGGCAAAAATCTGTTTTAAGACTTAAAGCATTTTACCCCTTAAGCCAAATCTGTCATCTTTTTATAGATTATTTCTAGCTCATTCTCTTATTTTATTTGCTTATTTTTGTTTCCTTGTGCTTATCAGGTTTAGGTATAAGCTAGTTTTAGCTTATTTTGTTTTTAACTTAGCTCATTTAGTTATTAAAAGCCAAATTAGTTTTAGCTTGTTTAGTCCAAGTCTTAACATATCTGTCACCTTTTAGTGCTTATTCCAGCTTATTTATAAGTTTTTATAAAAAGTCATTTTAGAAAAATTGCGTATTTTTAAGTTATAAAGCTTTTTCAAAAAAGAAATTTTCAAAAATAAAAACATAGGAATTGGGGAAGTCAAGGGTGAGCAAGGCTCGAACCCCTGACCTCAACCCAACTCCCACGCTTTACACACACACCTCACTACCACTAGCACCAGTAGGGCTATCTGGTTAGTGTTTGCAATATTAATTACTTACCCCTTTTTTAGTCATTTAGCCTTTCAGCCCATTTGGGCTTATTTACAGCTTATTTATAAGCTGTTTTTCAAAGTTTTTATTTTTCTTTGATTCTTCATAGTATAAAGCATTTTCCTTGAATTTTCCAGATTTTTTATTATTAGTTTAATATTTTTAATATTTAATTTAGTCTAAAACTGATTTTAATTCATAAAAATAAAATAAAAGTCAAAAAAATCTAATTCTTTTTTTTTAAATTTTCTTTTATCATTTAGGATTTATAAAAATTAAATTTTCATTTGTAGGGTTAAAATTTTAGAATTTGGTTTTTTAAAGAACGGGATTTGAATCCCGTTATCATTTTTAGTGTTTTAGCTTTACTTGCTTTCGTTTTTAGTTTGCCTTTACTTGTTTGTGCATTTTATTTGTAGAAATAGAAAAACCAAATCCAATTTGTGATATTCAAGCATTATTCCACAAACGTTACCTCGATTTTCCATTCACACCTCGTCGGGACACGATCCGGGAAGGTTTTTAGGATTTTGCTTTGGGTAAAAGTAATTTCCCTTCTAAAAGCCTCTTGGAATTCTTATTATTGATATTTTTGAGATAATTCTTATTATTATATATTTATATTTATTATATTTATATATATTTATATATACTAAAGGAGTTGTTTTAAAGCGAATCAGTCTTTGCCTCATGGGTTCATTAACATGCTTATTATTTTCTTTTTTCTCTTTTTTAGGTCTTCCTGATGTCCTTGAGCTTAAGGATGCTACTTCCTGTCACCTCAAGATATCTACTATTACTCCTCTAGCTTGGAAGAATCATCTAGATAACCATATGGATTTGGAGTTGCTGGATCTTCATGACCGCTGTTATGCGAGACAAGTCGTAGTTGATAATGCTGTGAACAGGAGGTCTCGTGAGTTATTGTAGGTGATTGAGAAGCTTAGGGGCGATTGTGATGTTATGAGGAGTAGGGAAAGGGCTAGGGAAGAGGAGTGTGAGGGGCTGCGGGTTAAATGTAAGGTTGCTATGACTGAGTTTGAGAAGAACCCCGCTGTGGTGGCTCTTCGAGAAAAGATATATGTTCTTTCTGCTGAAGTCAAGGAGCATAAGTTAAATCTTGACAGGATGATGTTGGAGAGCCAAAAGTGGGCAGGCTACCAACAAAACCTTTCGACTTTGGAGTCAAAGGTTACTTCTCTTGAGGCCGAAAAGGCAAGGTTGGAGGCCGTTGAAGTGTCCCTCTAAAAGGAGGTTGAGGAGCTTAAACATGGTAAGAGAGAGGTGGTATCGAAGGTTGTTCCTTATGTTGCGATGGAACTTGTTCATAGTGATGCCATAGGTAGCCTTGTTGGTAAGCTTGTGTCCTCCGCTATCGTGTATGAGAGATGTAGGGCTCTCGAGCAGGTTGCTAATATGAAGGAGCCTTTCGACTTGTCAAAGGTAAAGGGTTATCGCTCTTCTTACAAGAAGGATCATACTTAGGCTAGTAACGATCTTGCAACTGCCACCTTCCCTTGGTTGGATGAGTTTGTGGCGGATCCCTTAGCTCTAATTGATGCTCTATTGTCGAATAAGCCCCTAACTCTCCGAAGACCTGCTCCTTCAAGGACTCAAGTCCCATTGGTTTCTTCTCAAAGGGCTACTCCATCCTCTGTTCTAGCCTCCAATCCGATGTATCCTCCTGCTGAGGCCTCCGTTGTGAAGCCCTAATCCTCTCAACTTCATTGAAGGTCACCATGTTTGGTGTTAATTCGGTCTTAAGGGTAGCATGTACCCTTTGAACAATTTGTTACTATCCAGGCTTCGGCCTTTAGACAATTTAATTTTGACAATGGTTTATGTTGGCCATTGTATGAACAGTTTATGTCGACCTCTATGGTGACTTCGAATAGTATCCTCCCCTGGGGAGTTAAATATCGGGACGCAGTTCCACATTTTGTCTATGATATCCCTTGCTTCTCTTGTCATAACTTTGGGGGACTTTAGTCTGACCCCTTTATCATTTATAAGTAGAATTTCACTTTATGAAGTGAAGGCTCAAGTGTGGCCTTTAGTTGTTAAACCTTATGGTAGGTTTCCATGGGGAACAAAGTCCCTAATCATGTTCGAGGATTTGGAGGACTTTTAGTCTGACTCTTTCTACACTTTATCAAGCGGAGGCTCATGCGTGGCCTTAAACTTTTGACTTATTTGTCAATTTTCGAATGAAGGGTTGCGACCCACTTCATTATGTCCTCAGGGATAAATGAAGAAATGAGGAAAGTTAACATGAATATTATGGATGTTTTTTTGTAGGGCTCATGTGTGGCCCCACAACATCCCTTCGAACGTTGAACTTAGTAGTATTTAGGCTCAAGTGTGGCCTGATGAGATCTTTTGTTGTAAATAACGACACAAAAGATTTAGAAGTCTGTTCCATTAGTAGTGTAGAAAGATTTACATCATCTTGCGTATGAACACTTAGTTTGCTATGCCTTTTTGGATAGTCGAAACAATGACTTTTGCTTAAAACAAAGAAGATTGTAAAAAAGTAAGTTTTACATGTAAAACTTACAAAGGCTCGTACCCTTTGTTGTTTGAGTCAACGAGTGATCAGATGCATCAAAAATTTTGTAGAGTCCCCTTCCTTGAACTTCGCTCACCATGTGAGGACCCTACCATACCTGCGTGCTTCTGGTGTTGTTTTGCGAAAGTAAGACGAAGTCTCCAACATTGTAAATGGAATGACTACTCCTTTCACTATGGTGCCTACGGAGCTTGCTTCGATAGTAGGCCTCTTCGATTGAAGCTATTTCCTTGCTTCCTCTTCTCTTGTCAACTTCCTTTATCCTTCCCTTATCATCTTTAGTAACATTAGTTTCGGATATATGGATTATAGCCTCGGATCCGTAAGTTAGGCTAAACGGTGTCTCCTTTTGGCTATTTCTTGGAAGCATTCTATGTACCCACAATACTTGAGCAAGATCGTCCACCCATCCTTGTTGACTTCGAGCCAATTGCTTTTCGATGTGGTTCATTATTTCTGTATGCTCCGTAATAGGAGAGAAGGATTGCGTGACTTTTAATCCTTTGAAAAGATCTGCGAAAATACCTTCTCAGAAATGCTTCTCATCCTTCGAGCTGATTGTTCGTGGCACTCCGAATCTGCACACTACGTATTCCCATACGAATCTTTCTGCATGCCTTCCGTTTATAACGATCAGAGGTTTTGCTTCTACCCATTTTATGGAGTGTTCTACGGCTATTGCCAAGAATTTGAAACCTCTGGGAGCTATTGGCAAAGGTCCTAGAATGTTAACTCCCCAATGACTGAATGGCCATCCACTTTCGGCCATCATCGCGCTGCTTTCTGCTACTTTCCTTATCGCGGATTTCTCCTTGCATTTCTCGCAGTCTTGAAGTATCTTTGCAGCGTCTCGATGCATTGACGGCCAGTAATACCCTTGCTTCGTGATTCTAACCACCATTGATTGTGGTTCTGCGTTGAAACTACAGGAACCTTTGTGTACCTCTTTTACGATGTCATCAGTCTATGGTGAAGCTACACAGTGAAGCCATGGTGTGTAAGAGGATCTTCGGTACAGGTTTCCTCTGATTAACTTGTATTGAGGTTCCTTGACCCTAATCTTCCTAGATTCTTTTGGGTCCTCCGGTAATAGACCACTCACTAAGTACTCATGGATATGAGTCATCCAGCTTTCCTCTTCCTTAGTTTCGACTTGTAGGATCTCTTTCTCTTCTATTGACCGCTTCGATAGGACTTCGACCAACACTTCCTTAGTAAGATGTTCGAAGGTCATCGAAGCCAGCTTGCTTAATGCGTCAGCTTTTTTATTTTTGTTTCTTCGGATGTGCTCGATCGTGTAGCTGTAGAAGCCCTTCAAAGCCTCTTTGGTCTTCTGTAAGTACTCTCTGATCGTTGGTTGCTTGGCTGCGTAAGTACCTTTTATTTGATTTACCAACAACTGTGAGTCTACAAAGATTGCCAAGCTTGTAATTTCCATCTCTTATGATATTCGCAACCCGGCCAATAGTGCTTCATATTCTGCTTCGTTGTTTGTCATTTCGAATCCGAAGCGTAGGGCATAAGTATATTATTTTCCCTCAGGGTCTATTAGCATCAGTCCTACGTTGAAACCGTCAGAGCTCGCAGCTCCATTGGTAAAGAGTTTCCATTCGTAGCTTAGCTTCGTTTTCGTTGGTTTCGTGTCTGCCTTCTCCTCTGCTTTCTTTTCGTTATCTTCAAGGGGCACTTCGATTAGGAAATCTTTAGGTGTTTTATCACCTCTTTCTTGAAACACAATGTCATGTACTCCTAACTCGATTGCCCATTTAGCCACTCGTCTTGATTTTTTGGGTTTCATTAGTGTCTATTTTATAGGTGAATTGGTCAAGACTGTTATCATATGTGCCTGAAAGTACCTTCGTAACCTCTTTGCTGCATGTACCAATGCTAGTATGAGCTTTTCCATTCTTGGGTAGTTAAGCTCAGCCCCCTGTAGAACTCTGCTTACAAAGTAAATAGGAACCTGTTCTTCTTCCCTTTTTGCAAACAAAGCTGCACTTATTCTCTCTGACAAGGTTGTGAGGTACATCATCAGAATCTCTCCTTGTACTGGTGCCGTAAGCGTTGACAGTATCTCCACAAATTTCTTCATTTCTTAGAGTGCCGCTTCTGCTTCTTGTGTCCATTGTATGTTGTTCTTATCTGTGCAGCTTTTGAGTACTTTAGAGAAGGGAATGGATCTTTTGGCGCCATTTGATAGGAAACGGCTGAGTGCTGCTATTTTTCCGTTGAGGCTCTGTACATATTTGAGAATCTTTGGCTGTTTGACATCAATGATGGCTTTTACCTTCGAGGGGTTAGCTCGTATCCCCTGCTTGGTAATGAGGTGTCCTAAGAATGGGCCCTCTTCAACGCCGAAGGAACATTTCTTCGGGTTGAGCTTCATGTTGATTGATCAAAACTTCTCGAAAGTCTCCTTAATATCTGCCAACATTTCTTCTTCAGACGTACTTTTGATCACCATGTCATCGACATATGCCTCAAGGTTTATCCCTATTTGATCGTGGAAGACCTTGTCTACTAACCTTTGGTATGTTGCTCTAGCATTCTTTAAACCAAAAGGCATCTTTTAGTAACATAAGACCCCTTCTCTTATGAAGAAGGTCGTCTTATCTTCATCTCCTTCTACCATTTGAATCTAGTGATAACCCTTGTAGGCGTCCAAGAAGCATTTCAGTTGGAACCCTGAGAGGGATTCTACCTTCTAGTCTATTTTAGGTAGAGGGTAACAGTCTTTGGGGCAGGCTTTGTTTATGTCTGTGAAATCAACACACATCCTCCACCCTCCGTTACTTTTCTTTACCATGACTGGGTTGGCTACCCATGTCTAATGCTTGACCTTTCGCAAGATTCCTGCCTTCGTTAGTTCCTCTACTTCTTTATAAGCGGCTGTACTACGATCGGGGACCAGACCCCTTATTTTTTGCTTGATTGGCTTGACATGGCTGTATTCATTCAACTTGTGTTATGTATTGAAGGGCTTTCCCTTAACGCTAATGGTTCTAGGGAACCCTGTCATATTAGCATCGGTCCATGCGAAGACATCTGTATTGGCCCTCAGGAGGTCTCGTAGCCTTCCTTTGAAGTGTTCCGGTAGCTACTTTCTGATAGCGACTGTTTGTTCTGGATATTTATTATTAACGATCACTTTTTATTCTGCCGTAGTGCAGCTGAAAACCCCTTTTTAACTTATTGGGGGTGTCTCTCTGACCTTCTTCATTCCTTCTTTTATATTATCGGATTCATGTGTCGAGAATACCATACCAATTCCTCTGGTGGTGTGGAATTTGATGGCCCCGTAAATGGTGGAAACCACAATTTCCATCTTCTGCATTGTTTTCCTCCCTAGTAACATATTATATGGCAAATTAGACTTAACGATCACGAAGTCGAGAGTTTCCTTTCTTGTGAGAGGGGTGTCGCCTATCGTGATTTCTAGAGGAATTTTCCCAATAGACCAGGACTTTTCTCCTGAAAATCCGATTAAGGTGACCTTCGAATCTACCTTGGATGCTTTGATGAATGGTTTTAATTTCATGAAGCAATGTTCCTAAATTACTTCGCATGAGCTTCCGCTATCCATGTGCACTCGGTTTACTTCTCTTCCAAAGACCTTAGCTTACCTCCTGAGGGGAATGTAATTTCCTTGCTTTCGAAGGTGAGATATTCAAACTTATTCTTCGTATACGACTCATCCTGCCTTATTATAGGTATAGGTGCTTCGTCAGGCGTAGTGCTTTTGTCTTTTTTTTTTCCTTTCTGTTCGCTGGTTTTCGGAGGCCTTTACTCTTTCTTTCTTAATTCCCTTCATAAGATGGGAAAGCTGTCCTGATTTCACAGCTTCTTCAATCTGGTTTCTTAATTGGCGACAGTCGTTGGTGTCATGCCCGTGGTCTTCATGGAAATGGCAATATTTGGACATGCCCCGTGACCCTTTACTTCCAAACATACGAGGAGGCTGTTCGAAGCTTCTAGCTGCCTTTTCTATGGCAAGGATCTCTCTTGGGCTTTTGGACAGGTTAGAGAGCAATCCGTGGTCAGGTCCTCGGTATGGGGAGAACTTATCCCTGCCCTTCTGTCCTCGATTATTGTCCCAAGAGTATTTTCTATCTTTCAAAATTTTCCCTTCGATCATTAGGAGTTCCATTAGTCGCCACTTCTCTGGCTTCAATCCAGGTGTAGGTTTTTTCCATCAAACCCTTGTAGGTGGACGAAAGATCCGGGGAGAGATGCTCGACTAAGTTTCTCGTCCTTAAACCATGAACAAAACCAGAGATACGATGATATTTGTGTAGACCCAAAATCTGTAAAGTATCGTCAGTGTATCTGGTAATGAAAGCCCTAGTGCTTTCGCCTTCTCTTTGTTTGATATTATGAACCGCCAAGTGTGTCTTTGTAAACTTATTTTGCTGGCTGAAGTGTGACCGGAACTTAGCCTTAAGATCCTTATAGTTGAGAATGCTACATGTTTTCTGACTGTTCCACCATATGCGGGCGGAATATTTAAGGGTGTATGTGAACATGTGGCAACCTACGGGCATTAACCATTTTTGCATGCAGATGGCCCCTTCGAAAAGGTGCAAGAAATTATTTGGGTCCTTTTTTCCATCGTAAGAACCAATATGGGAGGGCATTTTTAGTCCATCCGAAAGAGGATAGTCCTCGATCCAGCGAACAAAGGGGGTTACAAAACCTGTGGAATCCGCGAAGGATCTTGTAGGATTCGGGTACATAGGCATATTTGGTGGAGCATACATGGGCTGCGTATAAAAAGGGTAGTTCCTCGAAGGGGTAACTACGGGATACATAGACCCATTATATGAAGGTACGCCATTGTTGGTGAAAGTTTATGGTATATACCCCCTTATGGATGATAGGTGGGGATTCCCCTAGCAGAGGGGTTACTAATCTGGTTCTAGAAAGGGAAATTCAGAGTTTGCCCATTGTAAAGGCCCACAGATGGTTGAGAGTAGGGGTTAGCATGAATAGGCACAAGTCCAGTAGGTGTATGTAAACTACTAGGTATGAAAGGTTGGGCATGGTGTGAGAGAAGCGTACCGTTAGGAGGGAGACTTCCCCCCATGTTAGTCGAAGGCAGATGGCCTCCTTGTACGGAGGTCAAAGAGGATCGTAGAGGTTGGCCGCCTTCGTTCCTTCCCAAGTGAGCAGCCAAGAGTGGGGGAAGATTCACTCTTCTGTTTTCAGCTTCGATTTCCGTGGGCCTAACACCTTCGGCATTTCTTCCTCTTCTGCTTCTTTCCATGTCTGGTGTTTCCTCGAATCCCACAACTTTTTCTCGCTGCTTACGGACCACAAGAGACCTTGGTCGAAGGGTTGGAGTAGCTTCCCTGTTGGGCTCAGGTCTTGGTTCCATATTGTTAGCCTCAATTTATTGAGTCGAACAAGGAAGTTCGGTCACTCTACGATGGAGCTTCGGTCTTTAATTAGTTAACGTTGTAATAGGATATTATCGGGAATCGGGCTCGATAGTGAATCTAATATTGTATATGTTTCGGGTTTAATCCCAAGCAAAACCCGAGCCCGGGTCCTAGTTAAATATCCCGCGCGTCACTTTTAAGTGTCGGGGGTATATAAGGAACTTTTCCACTTGGAAAAGGAAGTTGTTCAAAATATCTTATAATTCATTTCTCTTTTCTCTCTCAATTCTCTCTCCTCTTTCTCTCTCTAAACAACTCAATCTCTCTTTCTCTTTTCTAGTTCCGATTTCGTGTTTGATTCTATGAAGTGAAGTGTTACGGGATCCTACAATTGGTATCAGAGCTACGTGTGGATTCGTGGTTGATTCGTGTGGTAAAACAAGCTCAAATTCGTGGCTTACATTGTGACAAAAAACCCACGGGTCAATTTTTTTTTGGGTTTTTGTGCTTAGAATGTGTGAATGTTATAGTTATTTAAGCAAGATCGGGGGCATAAGGTAGCTACTTGTGCAAGAGAAATCAATTTAACAGGTCAAAAAGGGTGATTATTAGGTGATTATGGTGGATACAGTCTATATCTCGTCGTTGCGTTTAGACTCTCTGGCAAAGTTCTGTAGCGTTTGATTTTTTGGTTGCGTATTGATTTTTAGTTTGCGATTTGATTTTTAGTGCTTTTGATTTTTTTTTTAGTTGCGTTTTGAATTTTTGATGGGCGTTTTGAATTTTTATTTTTTTAGTTGCTTTTGATTTTTTTTTTTGTGTGCGTTTTGGAATTATTGTTGCGTTTTTTGGATTTTTAATTTTCTTAGCGTTGAATATTTTTTCTTGAGTTTTTTTGGAATTGTTTTTGGGTTTTGTATTGCGTTTTAGCTCTCCACGTTTTAGTACATTGAAGACTTTTATATACTGAATCTAAACGTTATGCTGCCCAAATTTTGAGAAATCATTTGACATTACTTTGGACTTCAAGAAGTCACTGCGTTTTGGTATAAAGAAACACTTAGCGTTTTTGTCTATAAATCATGTTGAAGAAAAGGGTTTCAGTAAAACAGCCATAACTTTTGATCTGTAAGTCCGTTTTAGGCCCGTGAACTCTCAAATCGAAGAGAAAAACAAGACGGATTACGTTATATCCAAGCTTTAGTTGGTTATGGATTTTTCGAAGCCCAAAACCCTCGTTTACTATGAGTTATTGACATTTTTCAGTTTTTTTGGAATTTGTGTTAGACTTGTTTTTGTTCTAGCTCACGGCCCATCTGTATTTTTAGGCCTGTTTTCAGTTGGTGAGGCCTATTTAAACAATCTGCCGTAACCCTAGCTAAAAATTATCTGTTTGTCAATAATAAAATCATTGGCCGCTGATTTCCGAACAAAATTCATTCACGTTACTATGATTTTGTAAAAATCCGTAAATTCTTATTATCGGTTTTAATCATAGACGTGTAAAATCCCTGAACGTGAATTACTTACACAGAAAACGTTCAAAAAAACCACCCACTTCAATAATACTATCCACTTTAAGAACCACAAAATCTTTCACACTTCATATTTCATAACTATTCATTCATCATGTCTACTCCAGTTAACACATCCTCAACAGATAGCCAAAGGCACAACAATATCATGGCACCGTCAAAAGATCGTCCACCGATGCGTGGACCAGGAAGATATTCTCCAGTGGCTGTTCCGGCGTTTCTACGATTACCTGACACACTAGAAATCGAATGGTGAATATCTGAGGAAGTGCATCTTTGAAGGTCCATATACGCCCACGAGCGTACTCATTGCAGCTGTTGAAGCAGCAGAAAACATTCCACCAGTAGCTGCACATGAAGAAGCTGAGACAATACACAACATGACAACAAGAACAAAACTTTACTTTCAAGCTGAAAAGGAAGCTATTTTCTTGATTTTGAAAAAAAAAACCCCCTGGAATTAGGAATGACATTTACTCAACTGTTGATGCATGCAACACAGCTAAGGAGATGTGGACAGCCATTGAAAGGCTACAACAGGGTGAATCGTTGAACGTACCAGGAAGTACAAGACCAATCCTCATCTGGGAATATTGATAAATTTTACTTCTCGAGATGGAGAAGTCCATGGAGTCTTATTACTGCCCTCCCTGCGGGTTTTATAAACGATGAATGAGTTGACAAGAACAACATTGCAAGTTTTCACCAAAGCAAGTGTAATGTTCAATTTTCATCAACAACTTCCACCAGAATGTCAGAGATTTGTGACGGTTTTGTCAACAGAGAGAGAAATAGACACATTCTATATCAACAATGGCTGGTTTGACATTCTGAAGCATTTTCAAAAACGAAGTTAATGATATCCGTTCTGAGAGATTAGCCAGAAGTGCAAATCGGATAGCACTTCTTTGCGCCATGCCTCAACATATTCAATAACATACTATCAAGGCCACCAAAACCTCAAAGATCAAATACACCATCATAATGCAACTCTTCCACATCATAGCCCATGGCCGGCCTATAGGACCTATATAAGCCCCTTTCCTAGCCTTGGAGAGGGTTGGTTGTTCCATTTGTATCATTTTCATTATAATACACTTTATCCATTTTCCATCCATTCTATCTCTAACACCACAACCCACATCTCACTCTTGTCCTTGGTTTGATCATAAGATTACTAGAATTCTACAAACTTCTTCAAACTCCAGGAACAAGACTGAAGATACCACACCAAGGTATAACAACGATAATCAGTCAGGGCAGTTTGGGAATCAAAGGACGATGACAGTTGCTGGGGCTAGGGAAACAGTAGGCAGTCCGGTAGTGCAACAAAATGGGATACAGTGCTTTAACTGCAAGGGATTTGGACACTATGTCAGGGAATGCAAGAAGCCAAAGCGGGTTAAAGACTACGCGTATCACAAGGAGAAGATGATGATGTGCAAATAAGCTGAAAAAGGTGTTCCACTTCAAGCTGAGCAAGCTGATTGGCTAGAAGACACGGATGAAGAGATTGATGAACAGGAAATGGAAGCACATTACAGCTACATGGCAAAAATTTAGGAGGTCTCACCTGAATAATCCAGTTCTACTGGTCAGCCACTAGAACAGGTACAAAACCATGATGAAAATGATGTGTT
>BQNB010166559.1:0-14100 GCA_026074375.1 Tanacetum coccineum | reverse complement strand
GCAAACATATCAATAGTAAAATACCACATTTGATTGCAACTTGCAATCACAAAATAACCAACCAGAGTTCAACTCTGAATCAACTGAGAATCATAAGATTCTCTCATTAAGATAGAATCACTTGATTCTTCAATCAAGTGCACAATTCATAGTCCTTTATTTTAATAAAGAGACTAGAACCAACATTAACATTTGATTGTAACTTGTAATCACACAAGAACAAGTCAGAGTATAAACTCTAAAAATCATAAGATTCACCAACAATAACCATATCAGAGTACAACTCTAAATAACCAAGGAATCATAAGATTCTCCAACAAGATAGAAAATAGAGTCTCAACTCTGAATATTCTCAAATAAGAGATATCAAAATACACAATCTCAAGTGTGTATTTCACTGAATCATATACAGGGACCAATAAGGACCTATAACAATCAACAAAGGGGCACAAGGCCACTCAACAAGGAACTCACAAGTCCTATAACAACATCTTGATATAAAATTAGAACTAGGTTACCACAATGGATAAACCTAAGAAGTCCTTAAAAGGACAAACATCTCAATAATGAGACAATAACAGGGAACAACATCCCGCAACAAGGTTACCACAATGGATAAACATAAGAAGTCCTTAAAAGGACAACAGCTCAATAATGAGACTGCTAAGACAACACCACTTTAGTCTTAAGGTTTCTCCTAAGTATGGTGCAGAGAGAAGACTGGTTTTAGGGTCAGAAAACATTGCCCTTAGATGAGCCATAATCATCTAATTGGGTTGCAGAGTCCACTTCAGGTGACTGCATTTGTGCATTCCCTGTTCTTGAAGGGACCCTACCTTCCACAACAGATGATGCTCTCTACATCCTTTGGTCTTACAGACATTTGGATATCAAAGAAAGATAAATGATGAGCTTCTTTATTAAAGACAACATCATTAACAAGTTTGTTTCTCATTTTGAGAAAGAAACTAGTTTGATAAAACACTCACATTTATTGAGGTTACCACAATCTTGTTATCAAGGCAAAACAGTTTAGAGGCCTTTTTATCACAATAAAATCCAATCAAAAAACATTTTACAAAAGAGATCATTGACATCCAAAACATTTTATAAAAGAGAGATTAGGTTTGTTAATCTGCACCAATACAAAGGTGACATGCCAACTAAGACTGAGCAATGTAGTCTGTTAGAAAGGGAAATGGCAGCAAGCCCATAATAAGACAGAGGAATCACCACCTGAAACATAAGACACCTTGCTAGAATTAGAAGGTGTCTATGTTTCACATCATAAAGAAGGTTGCTTCTGGTTTTTAGAAAGAGGAAAATGGGGCAACAAGCCCATAATTTAAGACATGAGGACATCACACCTGAAACATAACTGACACCTTGTAAGACTAGAATTAAGAAGGTCTTGTGTTTCATTGTATGTTTCTCATTCATAAAGAAGGTTGATGCTATCATTCCCAAAACAGAACAAAAGGGCACACTTGTGATTTTTAAAACATTAAACTGAAAATCTATAAGTTGCCATGAATGTTTCACAATAACATAGCCATAATCAACCTTGAGGTCTTCATAAGAACAAACCACATTTTTAAGGCAAGTATAGGAGGAAGGGGTAATGTTGAAAACAAAAAAAAAACCAATAAACACTAAGCTCAAACCTCCCTTGTAGATATTTTATTATTAATCAATGTTTTATACAATATTTAAGACTAGTCCCCAAACCTGGTTTGTGAGATAGCAAACGATTAACAACAGAAATGGTAGGGTTTTTTGTCCTTTTCTAGGAAAGCAAAGATCCACTCCTTCCCTCATTAACATTACCGCTCATACCTCAAACAATTAAATAATACAGCATCACTCACGTAACTACATTATCTCCACAGTAAATTAAGACCGTTCGATGAGAATGAGAGAGATATGAGGGGTGTTACATAGACGATTATTTTATAGGATTAATTTTTTCTTTCATATTTTTGTAGTGTACATCGATGTGCATGGAAACCTCATGATGTACAAAGATTAATGAAACCAGATGAGACACCAAAAGAGAATTATGACTAGTTGTTTTCCGTTTTCGAAACCTAGCACACTCATGTGCTTTATATAGCCATCCAAGATACACTTTATCACCTCCATCTTTCAATCTTGATGAAAGTAGCACAATATATCTTGAATGATCTTTCAATAATGACAGGAATGGTCCCTGTACATTAGACATCAGATAACAAAGTATAAACATAACACTTGTTAGTTTGAATACTTCCAACATCCTCCCTCAAACTAAACAAGTGAAACAAAACTTTGGGAGTAATTATCAATGTAACAGGTTTGTACCCTGTACATAAGAGAACAAAAACCAAGTATAAAATACTTGTTGGTTTGCATTATATATTCAACAGAATGATAGACGAGCTTAAAATAGGTGATGCGGGAATTTGGTTTTTGCAACTGATGTAGATGAATTAGTAATGTTTTCATATACATGTTGTGTAATATCTACAGATTTAATGTTCATGTCACTATTGCACTTGTAGTATAGGATCCATCTCAATACGATCCAAGTTTGAATTGTATATATAGCATGTTTGGGTGTTTCAGCTTTTAGAATTAAAAATTTAAAGTCGTATGAATCCAACATTAAGTATTTCAGATTCCTTTGTTACATTTTCTATTTCAAAAATTGGTTCGTTACCGTTTCCTAAACCGGGCTTTGATACAAAATAACAAAACTATTGCAAGAACTTGATAGGTATTTTGTTAGAGGTTCGGTTCAAAAACAAAGAAATACAAAAAACTTGTTTCCTTTCACAAAATCTTTTGCTATATTAAACATCAAGTAACAATTAAGTAGTAACTTATTGTTTTTATTGTTTTATATTAATTGAGGTAAGTATATTATCTTGAATTCACACTACTACACAACAGGGCAAATGCTACGAAAAATGGTAACGGAAATTTTTCGTAGCAAATTTTCAACGGGTTTGCAACATATTTGCAACGGATTAGCAATGACACAGAAACTTGTTGCAAATCTGTTGCAAAAACTAATGTAATTTCTTTTATACTTATTTTTAAATATTCCGTTGCAAATCCGTTAAGTTTATTTGAAATTTATAATGGATTTGCAACGGAGGATTAAAAGCATAAAGATTCAAGGATAAAGATTTAGAGATCTCAGTAGTCAAGACAAATCAAAGCCAAAGACCACGATATTAGTATTTTGTCAAAGAATATCAAGTTAAAGATCAAGATCAAATATCACAAGAATGCAAAAGTAACTTCAAAAGAATTCCCAAGAATACAAGGCTCCAAGACTCAAGATGTCACAAGAAGGATCCACAATTGAATGACCACCACTTAGGGGGAGATTGTTAGCCGTGCTTTTATGTAAAGTGATGGTTATTATATATTCCTGAGCCTTGTATAAGGAAAATATAGTTTACGGAAATTCATTTAAGCTAATTGGGCCTAGTTGTCGGGCTTAAAGCCCATGTGTAATAGGTTCGGCCCAAAGACAAAGCCCAACGACCCAAGTAGGGTTAAAACACTCCATGTACTATAAATACCTTTCACCACACAAGGTGAAGGTTGTTGCTTCTCATTTTCTTTCTAGTGCGAGTAACCATTTTCTCTCTCTAGTTCTCTCTCTCTCTAAAATCTTTTCTCTTATTTTGTGTTTATGGTGATGAAATGATATCTTCTAACAAGTGGTATCAAGAGCCAATGTTTGGTTTAATGGTTTAGTTGTGGTTGTACAAAGCTTATTGGTTCGGCTTTTTGGCTTATTTTTTTCTTTTCATTCGTCTTAATATTTCTACTTATTTGATCAAACCAAAATTTTTTTCTCATCAAAAACGTAAACTAGCATTAACATAGATTTGGGCTTACTATTTAACATTTTTTAATTTTGGGCTTATTCTATATATAGCAAATTTTGAATGCGGATAAACTGTCTTGAAGTCAAGGAAGGTTTTTGTTTAATTATTCTCATTGTCTTTTCTATCAAGCTTATTAGTTTTTTTAGCTTATTCGTCCTTTTTACAACTTATTTTCGTGGCTTATCCTTGTGGTAAACTAGCTTATTTGTAAAGCTTATTCAAGCTTATTTTGGTTGGCTTATTCCATCTTGTGGTCCACACCGGTTGAGACAAGAAGGGATCATAGATCTAAGTTTTTAGCATCAAGGACATTGGATTTTTTTTGGTTTCTATTGATGACAAAAGATAAAGACTACAAGGACGATTGTACAAAACCAAGGACACCGGATACACAGTTTCTTTTGGTGACCGGATTCTCAGTTCTTTTGGCAACCGGACTCGCAGTTTACAAGCATAACCACAAACTTTACTAAGTAAAGTAGTATACTCTAATTCCCCTGGAAGTTGACCTCAGTAACAGCATAAGTATACTGTAACCACAATTTTTGACATTATTGCAGCAGAAGTAATCTGGCGCGTAGATTACCTGTCATGAGAAATAACAGAACATAATTCAAGAAACGTATGTGAGGCTCATAATTAGAATGAATTTTTTGCTCAGGAAATTTAATGTTTTATTCATTTAATCATATTCAGAGTTTACAAACATTGAAGGTCCCCATAAATCCTAGGATACATAAGTTGAATGATAGACAAGTTTTAGCTCATCTCAAGTCCATGCACTTACGGTGCGCATAAGGTGTTTGCTCAATTATAGCACATGAGACTTAAACCATTTGCTTAATATCGGTGAATGTCAAAGCACAAAGAGTGTGGAGTGTAGATTTCATAGGTTAGTTTCAGTTATAATAGTTAAGTACATGTTCAATAGTGCCGGTTACGTTGTTATACATCCCATAGTTTGTACTACAATTGCAAATGACGTTATAATGCATTACTGGAGAAAAGATTGAATTTATGTATTTTAGAAATGATGTATTGAATACAAGTTATTCATTAGACAGTGGACGTTTACGTATGTTTATTACACCCATATAAAAGTATATATTGCCCTATTGTATGAGTACATAATTAAATTATAAGGAAAAAGATAGCTAGTGTTGAAATCACGAAGTTATATTTTGTAAGAAACAGTGGGTTGCATTGTGACTAAAACCCATAAGTGTAATAATTGCAATGAGTATAATTATTATGGAAAATGGTGTTATTGCCCAAAGCTCATGACATCAATACGTTAACATGGAAATCACCATAGTGACATTGGTTGAGGAACAAATGTCCTCGTGGAAAGGTAACTTGCTAAGGTTACCCATTAAGTCAAATATAGTGCTATTGGTACCAAAAGTATAGGCACACCAACGGGAGTCATCACATCCCGATAGATCTATCAATAATATTCGCGTTCACTCGCAATGCAAGTAATTAATGATTCATGATATGGAAATAGTGGCACTACAAGGTACTTAGGCAATAATATATCTGGATAGCATACAGTTAGAAAAACACTTGCATTCATGGTTTAAGCATGTATCCCCTCACGGGTTTATAAAGTATTCAAAAGATTTAAAAGCAAGGCTACAAACTCATCTTAACAGGGGAAATCTGATTGATGGCAAAAGTATATGAAATGAAAGTAACGGCTTTGTCACGCAACCTAGGGTAATATGTCAAGTCTTAGTGTGATGGTTTATGTTTCAAAACTTTATAAAGTTTAACGTATCACTTTGATTTTGTTAAATATCGGAAATGTTATTTCTCACTGTTCGGGTTTCTAATCCAGAAGCCATGTAGGGTCGTTTGAGGAGTATGAGCACTTTTAATTCGTAAACCCAGCAAACTGTAAACATCAAATACTCAAATGGGACCCCACATGAAATTCCCTTGAGAGTAACGTGTACTATAAGATTTTTAAGTTTCTTCAAAAGTTAGTGATGATAAAATTACGTTAATTATATACGTATATGTTGTATTATTTGCGTCTGACGATGATTAATAAATAAACGACTTAAAATGGTATTCGGGTTTTTAATATAATCGAGATTTTATAATATTAATATATATTTTTTAATTTTTATATAAATATTATATTTTTTATTTTAAGTTTGCAAAAATGGCAATATATACCCTTGATTTATAAACTTTTAGAAGTTTAGTCCTTTATATATTAAGTATATATAATTTAAACCTTTAACTTTAGAACTTGGCAAGATAGGTCCTTATAGGTCATAACTTTAGAATAATAAAATTTTCAGCACCTCTAGTTATAAATTTTCAGAAAGTTTCATATTTTACCCCTACGCATGTAAAACATTTACTCAAATCAGTCCAAAAAGCATGCAAGCTTATTTTAGGGTTTCAAATGATATTTGCAGGTTATAGCTTATTATAATAAGCAAAATGAAGATGTTCTAACGTAACAAATGTTTAGAAAAAGGATTCGTTAGCTAGAAAATCAAAATGGGTCGTTTTTTGGGTTTTAATAAAAAAAACACATGGGGTTTGAGGATTCCTAAGGCTCTCAAACAAGAGTTATATATGATCTTAAGTGTTCTAATGAACTTCTAAAAAAATCATGAGTTATTAACAAGATTTTGAGCTTACTAACTAAATAACTGCGTTCAAAATAAGGGATTTTTGGGGTTTGTACGGCCTAGTAATACGACATCAATGGACTTCTTTTCTCTGATTCTTGGCTTCTATTCTGAGATTAGGGACTTCTACTTGATCTTCTACTACTGCTTAGAGAATTGTTAGAAACTCCATTTGAGGTTATTGGTGTGTTTGAGTTTGAGGGTGTGATTGAAAGGGTTTGCGTCGGATTTCATATTATATAGGCTCAAAAAATCCTTACTGACCTTATAAGTTAGGGTTTCGCTTAGTGTCCTAGCTATCTTAGGTGATTCATGGCAGCTATGATGATGAGCATTACAAGCTAGGATAGTAGGATTGAATGGTGGAAGGCTATGGAGGGAGCTGAGCTGGGGTGGCTGAAGGGTTTTGGGAGACTTGGGGCAAGTTGGGTGACAAGGTGGTGATGGAGGTGCTTGTAAGGTGTTGGAGTGATGGTGATGTGGTGGTGAGGTCGTGTGGTGATTGATGCTGGTGGTGAGTATTGGAGGAGCTTGAGATGTTTTTATTTAGTTTTTACCATGCTGTTTTTGGACAGCCAACATCAGTCCCGGTAATTTGGTTGCCATTTACAAACCGTAACTCTTATTAAGCTCAAACCAGTGAGCATGGTTATATAATTGAGTCCTCTACAAAATTTAGTTTTACATATTTAGGGGTTACTATACAAAAATTTAGAGATAACTGCCATTTACTATAGGTGTGCAGAATCTATGTACTTTTGTCATTTCGGCTATAACTAATTCATCCGACATCGAATCGGGTTGAGTCAACCGGCAAAATGATCACAATACATAGGGCTACAACCTAGTATTTTTACTTAATTCCCAAAGCCTATTGATTTTTCCCAGATCCTATGTTTTATCAACGGATCAGATTTTAGAAAATTATAAACTAGTTTAAGGGTGTAACGGGTTTGCTAGGGTTTTTGGGTTTAGGGTTTAGGTTTTAGGGTTAGTGTAGGAGCTGAGATTAGAGAGGGAAAAGTGTTTAAATATGGTGTATTGAGTACTTGTAATTAGTGCTAAAGAGGTGGTACGAAATCCTTAAGATTTTAGAGGGAAATGAGCTAGTTTGAATTTATGCTTTATTGGTTTGTACATTGAGCTCAAATGAGTTGTACTTTGATTTAGGAGGGAAAATGTGATTTAAATATTATGAATTGATCACTTTTACACATGCTTGAAGGCTTGTACATTTGCTTTGACATGAAATTAGGGTTTTTGGAATAAACGTTAACGTATAATGATTGTTTTGATGTAACGTTGTAAATGGTATGTTAAATAGATAATGTACTTGGTAAAATGATATTAAGGTATAGACTTGACATATTAGGATTTTTACATGATATGAACATTTATATAGATGGCATTGGTAGAGGTTGCGTGAGCTCGTTTACTTTAAAGATAAAAGTTACGTTGCATAATGAGATAAAACAAAAATTTCCCTATAAAAAGGTGGTATATAATAGATGGATATTATAGTGCATCTAATTTAATAGATGGATATTACAATGCATCTAATTTAATAGATAGATATTACATTGATGAAAATTACGGGTTGTTATATTCCATTGGTGAAAATTTGGGGTTGTTACATCCTCCCATCCTTACAGAAATCTTGTCCCGAGATTTAGTTAAATGATAGAGTGTTGGTTGCAATAGATAATGAATGACTATGTCATAATTGGAAGAAGGGAGAAATTAGAGGCAATGATAATGTGAAGGAAATGGTAAATTTATTGTACAACGATCATAGATTTGAAAGAATATTGTTCGTACGTATGTCATATATTTAAGCCCACTCATTTATAATTTGTCACTTACAAACAGAGGCGTCCCAATCCTTGTACTTGAGAATTTATAAACTTACGATTCGGTGGTTTATAATTTCCTTATTCAAATGAAGAAGCGTCCTAATTCATTTTAATAAGATGATTATAAATCATCATACCTGAATATTGACACAGTATATGATATTAAAACATATGGTCATGTAACGTTACGTAGAATCATATGGATAATTTATGGATAATAAAGACGAAGTCTATCGCTGTTGATGTCTTAAAAACAAGATGTTTTTAAGTGAGTTTTTTGCTGTATTTCACAAGTAGCCAAGAATGCGGTGAGTTACACGTGGATGTACATGTTTTCAAAAGTATGGGGCAAGTATTCCAACTCAGGGTTGAATATAAAAGAACCAATGAGATTGATAACTATGTCAAGTTTCGATATTTTCAAAAACTTGAAGTCATATAAGAAGTGGGAAGACCATCGTCTTTTGAAGAATTTTGTAAGGACCTTGATTCCTAGGGACCTGAGGGGTATGGGACCTATTTTGTTTAAGTCTGACATTACTCTTAATACTCTATTTTATTTTGGTCTTCAGGAAAAAGTTATAAAATTTAAGGTTTCATTTAGGAATAGTCGGGTCTGGTGGCGTGGTTTGACCCTAATTGTGAATCGTTGTTCTTAATGTATGAAGGATGGAGATAACGAGAATTGACACAAAAATTTGTGTGAAAAAACTTATATTTACGGGATAAACTATCTGACTTATCTTTCATATACCCTAAATCTACAGGTGTTGATACTTATGCTACGTGTCTTAAACGAAAGCGGTAAGGATAAGGTTTCGATCTAGTAGTCTTGGAGTTCACTAAGTGTGTCCTATAAGATTCTTCATATATAATTGATGGCGATCTTGGATATCCTCAAGGGTCATTTCTAAATCAGAAATCCTAAAGTGAATAAAAGTAATATTGTCTCTTTGTCTCATTGCTTTCTTTCTTACGTTCAACTATCTGTGTACAGGCTTCCTTAAGTTTGGTTTTTATTCTCAAAATCCTTTGGTATGATAATACACAACCATTAACAATTCTTTCTTCTATTTTCTCAATATAGTGAAAAGAGAGTTCTTCTAAGTAGTTCAAAATACTTTCAATCTGTTTCTCATGGTGTTTTACACGCATCTTGATAGAACTTTTCCCTAATTCATATATCTGAGGTGGGGTAGGAGTATAAGTTAAAAAAGATAGTGGTACTAGGATACAGGCTTTCTTCTGAGATGAATTAGATATCGTAGTTGAGGAAGAAGATGGGGGATGGATTTGCTTCTTAGGTGGCAATAATTCTTCAGGAACAAAACAATATCGGGGATCAAACAGTAGTGATGGTGGTAATACCAGAGATGGAGTCAAAATAGCTGATGGAGTAATATGATCTAGTGGTGGAATAGGTGATTCCTTAGCATTAAATGCTTGCATGTCTTTCATATATGGATTATTGTAGAAAGGTAAGAATATAGGTGGGATTTCATCATTCTTAGAATTTTTCGAAAAGTCAGAGCAGTTGTTTCCCGGTCTTGTTGGGAAATAGTTCGGTAATGTTAACGTATAGTCAAGAATATTTGCAGAGGGAAAAGCGAGTAGGATGAGTGGGGGAAGACATGATTGTATAACAACCTAGTAAAATAGTATAAGTTTATTTAGTATAATATAATAGTAGTGTATTATCTGTCATGGAAATTTCTTACACATACTATTCTGGAAACTGCAGTGGCACGGAGGACTTTCTTGGATAGAAAAAGTAGTTATAGTTTAGGTTTTACTCGTGTTCTCTATAACCATGAGCTCTGATACCAATCTGTAACACCCCTATTTTTGACATATAGCAGCGGAAGCTAATCTAGGGTATTACTTCATGGATAAACAAACATAATCATAGAAAACGACTCATAAAGAGTTTTGGAAAATTTTTACGTTATCATTCAATATCTTATCAGAGTTTTACAAAGGATGTCCCAAAACTCTAGAAACAGTAAAGTTTGACATGGATACAGTAGGTTAGCCATCTTCAAGTCCCGTGCACTTCGTGACTTCATTCTGCTCATTACCTGAGGATATAACATGCTTAAGGGAGTGGTGCAACACAAAAGGGTTGAGTGAGATTCATAGGTTTTCAGTTATAATAGTTGAGTACAAGTTCAATAGCTAGGTTACGTTGTCTATACAACCATAGTTTGTAATAATTGCATGATTACAAATCGATTATGGAATACTGTTCTGATAACAAGTTATCACTAACAGTGGGTTACGTTTGTTTTACCCCTATAAGTGTTAAATAATTGCGATGTGTACTTTATTATGGAAAAATAGTTGAAATACAAGTCATTATAAACAGGGGTTACGTTGTTATCACCCAAAAGTGTAATACATTGCAATGAAGTACAATTATTTTGGAAAATAGTGTAATTGCCCTAAGCTCCTGACATCAAATACGTTAACATGGAAATCACCCGTAGTGGACATTGGTGAGGAAAAGGAACAAATGTCCCGTGGAAAGGTAACTTGCCAAGGGTAAACCATTTAACGTCATAACTATAGTCGATTGGTACAAAAGTTATAGGCACTATCCGGCTAACACAAACGGGATTCGTCAACCCCGATAGGCCTATCCATAATATTCGCGTTCACTCGCAAGTGATTAATGATCCATGATGGTGAGGGTCTTTTGGCATAAAGAGACTTAGACAACAGAAGCAATAATATATCAGGATAACATACAGTTAGAGAACACTTGTATTCATGGTTTATAGCATGTATCCCCATCGCGGGTTTATGAAACATTTAAAAGAGTTAAATGCGAGGCTATAAACTCACCTTAATAGGGGAAATCTGATTGATAACAAAAGTATATCAAGTGAAAGTAACAGCTACGTCACGCAACCTGGGGTAATATGTCAAGTCTTAGTGTGATGGTTTATGTTTCAAAACTTCATAAAGTTTAACGTATTACTTTGATTTATTAATTTATGGAAATATTATATCACTGTTCGGGCTATCATAATCCAGAGGCCATGTAGTATCGTTTGAGGAGTCAGGGCACTTTAAATCGTAAACCCAGCAAACTCGTCAAAACAAATACCCAAATGGAACCCCTCACATGAAATTCTCTAGTAACGTGATACGATAAGATTTTTAAGTTTCTTCAAAAGTTAGTCGATGATAAGTTACGTTAATTATATAACGTAATTGTTTTATAATGCGTCGATCGTTGATTAATAACGATAATTGTGTCGGGTTTTAATAAAATCGAGTCTTATAATATTAATATATATTTTTATAATTTATATAAAAATATTATATTTTATATTTTTAAGTTTGCAAAGATGACAATATATACCCTTGCAAGTGCTAAATTTTCGAGGAGTTTTTTTTTTGGTTTGCTTCCTTTCACGCGTTTGAAGATAAGAGCACAAGGACAAGTTTTTTGTTGTTACCGTTGTGGTCCAGAAAAAAGACATAGTAACGTCCTTCTTGTTGTGGTCGGCGAACAATACCAAGTAACATAATAAGGGCGAGTTATACGTTTGTTGTGTGAAGGCCGAGTATACGTTTGTTTGAAGCGAAGTTTATAACCTTGTTTTGAAGGCGAGTTATACGTTAGTTTGAAGGCGAAGTATACGTTTGTGAGGCGAGTTATACGTTTCCTTGTGGGCGAAAGTAAGACGAAGTATACGGTTTTAGTAAGGCGAACTATACGTTATCATCTAAGGCGATTTATACAACACCAAAACAACCAGCGAATTATACATAAAAATGGTTAAACGTGCTCTTTCTGTGTAATTTTGGGTTTTTTGGTTTCGTGTGTCGGTTAACTATGGGACTTCAAACTTACATCATTACGATCGTCATCCTTTTTCGATCATCGTGGTATATTTGGTTTTTACCGACGATCACTGTAACATCCCGTGAGATTACAAATATAATCGTTCGTTCTTTTATAACTTCAAAACGAAAAAGACGATTACAAATAGGAGGGAAAACTTTCTTTAATTAAAAAGAATCAAAAAGTGTCACATGCAGTCCCTCTCTTTTAACTATAATTTCACCATTAGTCCTTATTGCATTATAAGCCCTTCTAGTTGAAACTACAATTACACCGTTAGTCTTTTTTCAACCAAACTTTACCGTTTGTCCTTTTAAGCTCAACAATCGTTAACAAAAGCTCAAGTTTTTCAATAACAACAAAAATACCGAAATTTTTTTTCAACAACAACACATTTAATTAATGTTTCAACGTAATTTCTTTATTTATAAACAATCCCCCGTAAAAGTTAATTTTTAATAGGTTTAAAGTCAATAGATTGTAAACTCCCCGTGGACGTCAATTGTTTCAATCCAACACAATCACTTTACCACACTCAAGATCCTTGTTTATCATTTCACATCACTTTTGCAAGTCGACTCAACAAGACATTTATGCCAGCCAGTTTCCGAAAAAACCGCCCTCCTAATCCCTATCAAAGAGAACTATGATCCATGGTCCATCAACGTCGTTCTCCGTTATGCTAAAGTAACCAAATGGAAATTGATATCTACAACTCCATTATGTAATGGTCCGTATGTCAGAACGAATGATTCTGAACACAGGTGATCCAGCCCGTAACACAGTTCATGTTCCCTGAAATGTTTCATGAAACAAACAGACCGATAAACATACGAAAGCAGAAATTAAGCAGATGGAAGCTGATGATCAAGCAATTCAGACTATTCTTCTCGGTCTTCCTGAAGACATCTATGCTCAGTGATATTTGTGAAACTGCTCAAGAAATCTGGTTACTGTTCAACAAATGATGAAAGGTCCAGATATCGGATTTCAAGAGAAAAAGGCCAAGTTGTTTAATGAATAGGAAAGGATTACTTCCACTGATGAGGAATCGATTGAGTCTTACTATCATTGTTTCTTAAAGTTGATGAATGATTTCAAGAGAAACAAATAGTTACCAGAAAAGATTGCTAGTAATCTCAAGTTCCTAAACAACTTACAACCAGAATGGAGTCGACATGTTACCATTGTTCATCAAACAAAGGACTTACATATAGCAGATTACACTCAGCTGTATGATTTCTTAAAGTACAATCAAAAGCAGGTAGATGATCTAAGAGCTGAACGACTTGCAAAAATACATGATCCTCTGGCACTCATGGCAAATTCCAATAATCCTTTCAATTATCCAGTATTTTACCAAAATCAACCATCATCAAGTACCTACATGCAAAAACCACTCCCAACAACAACAACTATAACCCACAACCATCATTCAACCAGAACTACGTGCAACAACCAATGCCAAATCCCGAAGACATTACAGATCCCACAACCACAATGAACATGGAACTTGTTCTAATGGCTAAGGCATTCAAGCTAAACTACTCAACACCAACCAACAACAACCAGAGAATTTCATCAAACCCTCGTAATAGGTAGATTGCTCAACCGGGTATGAATATAGGTCAAGACAGACAGATGCAGATGGTTAGAGGCAATGGTAGGAATCAGTTTAGACAGTATGCTGGGATGAATGTTGGGAATCAGAATGGGTATAATTTAGTACATAATGTCAGGAATCAGGTTGTTCAGAATGCAGTTTAGAATCTGAGTATTCATAATGTTGGAAATCAAAATGGGCTAATTGTTGTTCCAGGATTGCTAATCAAAATCCGAATAGGAATGGTAATGTTGTA
>BQNB010166558.1:0-14100 GCA_026074375.1 Tanacetum coccineum | reverse complement strand
AGTATTATGAACATTCTAATATAGATTATAAGCTTATTGAACAAGATTTTGAGCTTAGTTGAGCTAAAATGGGTCAAAATGGGCCCAAGTTTGGGGTTTGAGTAGTGTCAAGGCTAGAATAGATGATTCATGGGAGCTATAGTGATAAGTATTGAGAACTAGAAGAGTAGGATTGAATGGTGGAAGGGTGTATGAGGGTTTCGAGTACAATGAAGTGACAAGAAGGTGACAAGGCTAACTTGGTGGCATGAAGTGACAACGCTTGTTCACGAGACAGTTCCTGTTGAGGAACGAACATAAGGGCATTAAGCTTGTCATAGAAACCGTTTGCGGGTCTAACATGCCCTGGTTTTTCGTTCATCTTTTTCATGCTAACCACTTGGTGTACCAAGACATCTTCACTATCCCATATACTAACAGGGTGGTGATTGGGATGCAAAAGGGTATCAGCATCATACAAAACAGGTTGAGCACGCTTGGCCATATAACCTAGACCTGGGTTGCGAGTGCCTAGGATGTCCTTGTGCAAGTCATCGGTTGCTTTTTTAGGTTTCTTTGAAAGCATGGGAATAGTTTGTGTTGGCATGTTAAATCTTTGCAACATGTCTCTTGCAACTTTGTTAGCAGTTTTTAAACAAACTATTTCATCTAGATAACTATCAGCGAGTTCCTTTTTCTCAGATAAAATCTTTTCTTTTTCAGATTGTAAAAATGCAATTGATTTTTCTTTTCCTGAAAGAGTGGATTTAAGCAAATCGTTTTCTTGCACAAGTTCAGCGTTACGCTTATTACGCTGAATCACTAGGGCTTGTTCCTGTCTAACTTTGTTTTCAAGATCAAGTTTGACCTTGTGGCCATTGTGGGTATCTAGAAGCGACAAAATTCTTGCTTGCTTGAAGAAGCTTCCATTTTTTAAGGTTCTCAATTTTCCAAACCAATTTTCTTGGTTAACCTAGCAATGTCCGTCTAGTTGGGGTTTTTGCAAGTCAGTTAAGATGGCAATCATATAAACTTTATCAGATGTGACACAAGATACCTCAGTTGGAACATTTTTGGGCTTCGGTGTTAAGAAGATACGAAGATAACGGGATCGAATTGTCCATCAATCTCATCTCAGCATCGGAGTCTAAATGTACTTCCTGGTGCATCTCCTGACTCAACTGATATCCACATTATCAAAGATTTGATTGTCATTAGAAGGTGAACCTCATTGACTGGATTTGTTGATTGCATAGTGATGACAAAGTTGGCCATGAAAGAAAGCGACGAACAGCATTGGGCTTCATCCACCTCTGATTCATATGCATCCTCATGATTGCATGAAACATATTTGTTGTAGTCAGTGCCAGTAGGTTGATCATAATGTGCGGTGCATTCCACATCATCGAGGAATGCTATCAGCTTCCATCTAACACATCTCCTTTCTCTTAGCTTCCATCAGTAAAGCTTTATCTTTGAATGTACTGAGAGTCCTCTATCTCATGAGGTTCTTTTACAACTGCCTAGCAACATGTCCTTTCTCCTCTACAGTTGTAACAGTATCACCTTCTAGCCTCGAGCACTGTATTACCATTATTACCTGAGCCCTCCTCTGAACTGGTCAGTAACAATGTGACCATCATGCACTGTATCAATGAGTCCTTGAGTTGGAGAAGTCCCGAGCTTGGGGGGGGGGATTTGGTGAGGTAGGAAACTGCTTTTGGAAATCTCACTTAAGAATAGCAATCTGAGTCATAGTGTCCATCAAAGCGTCTTCGGGAGGACTGAGCATAGTGTTAAGGACCAGAATTTAAGGTGATGAAAGAACACGGTGCAGATGTAGGTGTGAGCAACATATGGCCAGTGGATCGAACAATTACTTGATAAGACTGCTCCTGTTTCTTGAAGTCTTTTTTGGCATGAGGCTCGTATGCTTGAGATGATATAGAACTGAACATAAGGTTTGGTTGAGAATGTCCAGTTTCTGTTTGACATTATCACAACTTAACCCCAATAGGCCGGAAGGTTTTTGACAAACTGGTGTTCATTTCTGATGAGTTGGAATTGTTATGAGCTGAGTAATCTCATGTCATTCACAAGTCCCTGCTTGTGGAAACGCACAAAGTGTCATGAATTGATCGTTTCCAATAGCACGAACGCGTACGTATCTCATCAAACAGATTCTTCCTACTTTGTTGAAGAGTCCTACCTGATCCTTGCATGACACTACACATTATCCCACCAAATCTCCTTTGCAGTGCTTGTTTGATTTAAAGTTGTTGAAGAAGTTGTAGGGAAGACCTTGACTAAGAATGATTTCATCTTGAGTATTCAGCCATCTCAAGTTTGTTTTCCCTCTTCATTGAATTCAAAATCAATTTCTCTCTTGTCGGGCACAAAAGCAGAAATCAATAGGTAGAAGGAACGATGATCAAGGGTGAGGGTGTATGTCAATTCTGGATGGATTTCCATATCAGCTTTGCTATTGTGGTTTGCCTCGAATGGTACCTGTGTATACGAATCTTCCAAAATAGTAGTCCCTTTTCAAACAACAAAGGAGGACGAGTATCGGTACCTGCTGCATTTGTTTCTTCATTGGATCCTATTTTAATTTAAGTATGAATGAACGGATCGCAAGTGATTGTTGATTTGTTTGATTTGTGTTTATGTTTTAGTTGTTGTTTGATTATTTAGTTTGGTTCAAGAAGGATAGCTTGTTCGGTTGTCTTGTTCGGTTGATTAAGTAAACAACTCGTTCGGTTCTTGAGGAAGTAGACTCGTTCGGTCCTCAAAGATTTTGCTAGTTCGGTTCTCCAAGAGAGTTGCTTGTTCGATCCTCCTAGTTCGATCCCCACTAGATTTCCACTCGTTCGGTCCTTGAAGATTTTGCTAGTTCGGTCGTCTTGTTCGATCGCTTGTTCGATCCTCTTGTTCGATCGCTTGTTCGATCCTTCTGTTCGATCCTCTTGTTCGATCGCTTGTTCGATCCTTCTGTTCGATCCTCTTGTTCGATCCTTTTGTTCGATTGTCTTGTTCGCTCCTCCTAGTTTGGTCTTCAAAGGAGTTTACTTAGTTCGATCCTCCTTGTTCGGTCTTCAAAGGTTGTTCGATCCTCTCTTGTTCGATCCACTCGTTCGCTCCTCTTGTTCGATCCACTCGTTCGCAGCTTGAAGACTTGAACTCGTTCGATTGTCAAATCCTTTTGCTCGTTTGGTGGACACAAAAACACAAAACCAAAGACCTTTTTCTTGCTATAAAACACGAACCAAGACCACGAATACGATCAAGACGGTTGTTTCCTCTCTTTTTCATTTATTGCTTCGAACCAAAAGAAAAGGAAAAATAAATCGAGACCCCTCTTTTTTTTAATACTTTTCGAACCAAAAAGAATGAACAAAAGAAAATCACGAGATTGTTGATTGCTAACAAGATGGTTTGATTGATATTAGATTAAACATAAACCATCTTTGAATCAAGAAACAAACAAATAATCAAAAAAAATAAAAAAGATAAAAAAAATTACAAACCAAATCAATTCATCAATCTTGTAGGCTCTGATACCAATTGTAGGTTCCATGATCATTCATACAAACCTTAACAACGATGTGTAGAATCAAGATGCAGAAAATTAAAACTTTATTGATGATTGAAAGAAAACCTTTTGGTGGCTAGAAAACCCTAATAATATAATTGACTAGCTAATATGTCTCTAATGTCTAACCTAATTTAGACTAAACTAGGTGTATTTATACTAACAAGGATTAGCCTAGGAGGCTTTTGTGCTTTGATGGGCTTTTTCATTAATGGCCCATTTACATAAAATAACACGCTTAAACGAGCTAGACTTTTGTCTTGTATCTTCGAGTGACCGAAGCTTCTTTGTTCGGGTCCATTTATGTGATCCTAACAGGTGATCTTGTTAAACCCTAGCTCATAGAGACTTTACCCACTTACCGCTTTACGATGATTTATACACTAGTTGTCTACTTGTCCAACTATCCAATGGAATCAGTATGTTATTTGTTGAATTATCTAGGTTTACCTTCGAGTCAACACATTTAATAAACCATTGGCAATATCCAATTAACTAGTTAAGCCCAAAGCGTATCCTAGACACAGATTTAGAAGGACAACTTGTAATCTTATGATTCTAGATGTATAAATCACTATATGGAGAGGTATCCTAGACTCTAGATTACTTGGTTCGTATCACTAGATCCAGTTGAATGATAGGTCGCATACAAAAGCACGTAAACAAATATAATGCGATAAACATAAACAAGCATTTAACGATAAATCAAGAAATCGAGATAAACAAATACCAAATGTTGATCCCACTAGAATAGATCTTGCTTAGCTTGTAAGAAGCTTAGTTGTATTGAATAAATCCAAGATAAATATGGTAGAAATCTTGATTATGAATATCAAAGACTATACAGAATCTAGTCAATGATATAAGAAGAATTCTTTATAAAACAGTAACACAAAATCAATGAACAAGACATGTTACCAAACTTTCAGCCTTAATAAGAAACGAACACTCTTAATAGTGTTAGGGTTTACAAAACCTTGAAGCTATGAATATCAAAGATGTACATCTAACATTATGCCCTAGGACCTCCTTTTATACACCAAGGAGTCCTACAAGGCTTACAATACTTTCCTAACTTATCATGATCTTTTCTATAAACAAACGTAATCTCTTAAACAAATAAGTTATACATATCTTCTTTACAAATAACTAATACTTATCTTCATAAGTATTCTTGTTCTCTAATTAATCTGTGATCTCATCTTTGTCAGCATATTCCTTCCAGCTTGTAATCACTCAGTAGATGTAACTGAGTCATAGTAACTCTAGAATATCTTAAAAAGTCCTTTTAAACCCAACAATCCTCCCCTAAACTTGATGTTCACATTTGAATCTTCAAGTTTCATTAAAAGTCTTCACCATCACCAGGAGGATGCATTCAAACACTTTCATTGACCCTTTTTCTTCCTACTTTTGTCCTACCTTGGAGTAGAATGATAACACATCTCATTCCTAACAGTCAGCTTGAGCTTTTGTTCAGCATGTTTGTGATTGCTAATGGTGTAATGGGTATATCATTCATCAACTAACTAAAGATATGTATATTTTAAACAACATAAAGAGCACTCCACAGTTATCAAACACTCGAAACAGTCACTTTTTAACACTTGTAGAATTTCTCCATACTTTCTACTTTTTAATGTCAGTTATAAAACAATTACATCAAATCACCCATAACACCTTCATAATCCGTCCTTCTGGCCTTGTATTCTCATGTTTAACTTTAACCAACTTCTAGAGGGTCTCTAAGTCTTCTCTATCAATATCCTAAAGCATCTTTATCATTGATGAATACGTTTTTGAGCTTCCATAAGCCCTTATCAATTTAAAGTATCCCGTCCTTCCATCTTTATCAATCTTGTATTCAACAATCATTGGAGGCTTAGTAGCTAGAGGTATAGCATCAATTACTACCTCATCATCTTTAACTATCTCAATATGCCTTTTCATCTCTGCCGTCCCCTCTGATCATCTTTTTTTATCAGCTTCTACATGCTCAACTATCTTCTGCTATCTTTGATTTATCTATCAAGCTCATCTCCCTTCTCTTTTAGAACTTCCTTTAGTTCTTGTCACACTGCTTTTCACCACCTTTGAATCCATAGGAACAAATGAACTTACGTGTTTGTATGCTTTGTCAAATAGCTTCTGAATTTCTTCATAACTCCTTCCTTTTAGCTGATTGTGCTTGTATCCACCCATATTCTTCAAGTATGTACACATTCTATTCCTTATTTGATTTTTGGTAGGTGGTTTACTTCTTTGATCTGCTGCTCTTTGTGTTGCAAAGAACTTTTTCCTTTCAGCTATCATCTCCACTAACATTCTTGACTTTTCTTCAATGGAGAATTGTTCTTGTTCCTCAGCTTAAAGTCTTGCAGCTAATTGCTCATCAGTATCAATCATAGCTTGAATGATATCCAGTTCTTCAATAATTGCTACTCTACTAGCTTCTTCTTGTGCAACTCTTTCTTTTTCCAACTCTGCTTGTTCTTTAGCCTGCAATCTAAGTGCCAGTTCTTCATCAAGTGCAATTTGATCTTTCTTTTTTAATGGGTATTCAGACTCAACCATTTTTCCCTTGCCTTTATCTTTTGATTATGGAAGTTGTAATGAAGAAACTATTGGTGTAAATGCAGATGCTTGCTCCTCCTGATCATGAAAGATAATTCCTTTTGCCTTTGGTCTTGTGCTAGTAACAGCAGTAGTAATTGTAGTGGCAGCAGTTGTAACAACCTTTGGTTTAGCTGCTTTAATCTCTATCAAGGTCTGAGCCAAAGTCAACTCATCAACAATTGTTGTAGTACTAGCAGTAGTAACTACTTCACCAACAGTTGTAACTGGATCAGCAGCACTAACTTCCTTTTTAGCAACTTCTTTTTTAGCAACAACTTCTTCACCTTGTAAATCAACTTGTACATCAAACAACATCTCTTCATCATATCTTTCTTGAGTCTCATCAATCAAAGTCACTTTTGTATCAGCATGAAGATCAACTATTTTCCTTCCCTGTTTGGATGCATCCTCCTGAGCACCCAAACTAACATCATTAGAGGATTCTACCCTGCTAGCTGAACCAACCTTCCTTAACCTCTTGAGCCCTACTTCTTGGCTTCGCTTCTCTTTTGTTCCAGCTACTTACTCTACACTTTAAATTGGCAATCTTCTTTGCTTGAGCAGTGCTTTGCTTCCTCCAATCAAGAACTGCTTTTTTGTAGTTTGGTACAATAAAGTCATCAATTTACAGTTACAATCTATCCCACCACTTGAGGTGGATCACAGTAGGGGTAGATATAGGTTCCTCATTAAGTAGCCACATCAGGATATCTCAGTAGGACCACTGTCTTCCTCCAGTTTCCTCTTAGACTTTTTCTAATTAAAGGCTTAGATGATGATGGTTGATTAAAATGGTATGGAAATAGGAATCTTGTAGTATCAAGCTGAATCTGCACCCATGTCTTCTAGAGCATTAACCATCAATAGATTTTTGAAAAGAGGGGTAGATTCTCATAGAAAAATCTTTTCCTTTTCCATCTTCATATTAGCAAAAATCATCTTTGTATGGGAAGTGTAACATTAAACCCTTAATTTTGAACATTCCTTCAACTTGTATTCTAGGGAAAACTGCACAGAACTTGGATACATAAGAAGATTTTTCTTTCATCATATTATCAAAAATGTTACTGTTGGAAAAGTTAAAAATTTTAGTTTGTGTCAAAACCATATGATAGCAGATGCCATATGCTAACTAAATTCATTCTAGGCTGTAGTCTTACACTAAGCAATTGCAGTATGGTATGGTGATAAGAAATTTTCCATTGGATGAAAAATAAGCCTTATTAGAATGTAAAGCTTTTGTGTAATATTTGCATACCCATATTGTAGTTTTTCAAAAAATTACATCATTTGGTAGACATTCAGTCCCTTCAGCATCTTCTAACATAAGATCACTTCTCACACTCTTCTCAGTGATGATCACCTTCTTCTTATCTACTAGGGCTTGTATCTGACACTCCCCATTAACTGTCTTAGCCTTAGCAGTCTTTGGGATTTGTGGAAGAACGGAGGGTGTGTGTAAGTAGTAATGCGGAATGCCTAGAACTGTTGAATGCGTGATTCATATACTATATGATTAACCATTTACACATACTTGATAGAACCTGCATTCAAAAAATCAATAATGTCTTCAAACCCATTACTTTCTTCGGGTTTTTCCAAAAACGCAACCAAATTATGAGTTTAAATCGCAAAACTTATAAAGGGTCGACATTGTGATGTTTTGATGGATTAAAAGATGAAAATTAGTTAGGTATTATGATTAGTAGAGATAACCAGGTATAAAATCGATTGAATGAGTGATTGACACCCTTAATCGAAAGTATTATATGAAATTACCCATCAACAGCATTAACATGAACTGAGGCAGCTCTCGTAATCCTAACAGAATTTACCAAACCCATCAGTAGTAAGTTATGCCTGGCAGCATTAACTAATGCCTAACAGCAGTAAGTAAATGCCTAGCAACATAAACTAGTACTAGCAGTAGTAAGTTTAAGCTTATCAACATTAACTTTGATATACCAGCATTAACTCTAATTTCATTCCAAAAAGCATTTCCATCATGAATTTTGACTCTCACAAGCTCTCTTTCTGTTTTTGATCTCATAAACTGGCAGTAGTAAGTTTAAGCTTTGCAACATTAACTTTGATATACCAGCATTAACTCTAATTTCATTCCAAAAAGCATTTCCATCATGAATTTTGACTCTCACACAAGCTCTCTATTCTGTTTTTGATCTCATAATATTCATCTCATAATCTTTTACTCACCAATTCACTCTATTCCTGTTTTTAATCTCCACAACTTGATTGGTGAGATGTTATTAAACTCAACTTTTATGATAATATATAAATATATAATAAAAAATATATAATAATCTAGATCTAAAAATAATCATTAAACCGAGAAGTAGTATATAATATGTCCCGGGTCGTATTATTCCCAACGAGGTATGCTTGAGAATCTGAATACCAGTCGAAAATTGATTTGAATGAGATTACTTAATTTGTAGAGTGAATAAAAGCTAAATTAATCATAATAAGAAAAAACATGAGAAAAACCTAAAACATTCATGAAATTAAACAGAAAAAACTAAGAAGAATCCCAAACAAGGGGTCAAAACCAACATCTTAAAAATTAACCCTACGAAGAAATTTTTACTTCTAATCTACTCTAGATGACTAAAAATGAAGTTTAAAAAAGGACTAGATAAAAAAACGATTTAAAAAACGAACTTTAAAAAAATGGAAAAAACAAAAACAGGGGTAAATCCGTTTCTTTAAAAATTACAGATTTTGGTCAAAAACGACCCTACGAACAGATTTAATATTTTTCCTACATAAAATATGACTAAAGAAAATTTCTTAAAAAAGAAAAATATTTTTTTGATAATTTTTGTATTTTTTATGAATTTTTAAAACTTTTAAAAAAATTAAATTAAAAAAATACTAAACTAATTTCAAAAATTCTGAAAAAATTACTAAAAATTCTAGACTCTAAAACTAACCTAAGAAAAATAAGAAACCCGAAGATTAGCTTAAAAAATAAGCTCAGAAATAAGCCCAATACGCTATAACTAATTGGGCCAAAAATAGCATAAAACAATAAAGGTTGTAGAGGCTAACGGATAGCCCTAGCGGAGCCGAGTGGTTAAGAGTGTGTGCTTGTGAACGGGATGTGAGGGGTTCGAGTCCCACTCACAAGTTTTTTTTATGCTACAGTAACTTTTTTAAACTCAAATTTTTTTACCCAAACTAATTAAGCTAATGAAGATAAACATTTTTCATAACTACAACTTTTTGTGAATGCTTATAAATAAGCTGGAAAAAGGGCTCTAAAGATGGCAGTTTGCTTAAAGGTAAAAATGGCCAAGGGCTTTTTCTTTTTGCTTTTCTAAACTAATTAAGCTATCAAAAGGACAGATAAGCTAAAGAGGGACTTAAGGGCATGACAAATAAGCACTAAGATCAACAGCTTATTAACTAAATAAGCTGGAAAGTCAAAATAAGCTCATTCCTATTCCTAGCTTATAAGGCAGTTAAGAAACCTACTTTTGGCTTAAAATTAAGCCAGCTACAGGGATTCCTAGGGCTTAAAACTTATAGAGGCTTAAAGAGGGACCTAAGGGCAATCTAAAAAGCCAAAAAGACCTAAGAGCTTATGGTCAAATAAGCTAGAAAAGTGGGCTTGAAAGCAAGCCCTTAGCACCAGGGCAGTTTAACAGTTTTAAAAAGGGACAAAAAGTTAGTTTAAAATAAGCTTTAAAATAAGCTCAAAACTCAAAAATAAGTTAAAACAGATGGACATAAGCTACAAAAGGACTTGTGAACAAAAATTTGGAAACTAAAAACATACTTTAGCTGCTGATAAATGGGATTAAAATAGGCAGTTTCTTTTTAGCTAAAACTCTTGACCAAAGTATGAACAGCTTTGGACACACTAAAGGGAAACCTTAAAGACAATATTACCCACTCTTTTTATGCTAAAAAGGACTCAAACAAGGACTCATAAACTGGATTTTCAAATTCTAAATCTAAAAAGCTTACCAACCATTTTTATGCTAACAGTTAATAAGACATGGTAAAAGAAACTTAAAAACAGCTTTTTAAACTTAATCTTTTTGGAAAACAGCTTCACATAGGCTTAATAATGCTGACCAAAGTTGGCCAAATGGCCCCAACCCATTACAACAAAATTTTGACCCATTTTCAGCTTGTACCAAACACCCCTTTAGACTTTTAAAAACAGATTTTTAAGCAACTAAACAAATTAAGCACAGGTTTTTAAAGATTAATACTAAACATGCAGTATTAAGCTATAAAATGTAAAAATCAAAAACATTTAAGCCACTTTAATAAGCAAATAAGCAAAAAGTCTAAATAAGCAGATTTAGGCAGCTTGTCAACTAACTTAAACAAAAATCAAATAAGCAAAAACCAAACTCAAATAAACATAAATATAAGCATAACAAAGATGTTAAAATAAGCAATAATTAAGCTAAAATTACAAGAGCTTTCTAAAACAGTAAAATGCAAGAAAAATTTAAAGAGGAATGTACCTTGACTCCTTGCTCAAAACAGGAGTAATAAACCTAAGTAATCTCTTATAGAGGGATAAATGTGGGGGGGTGGGATGTCTATTTTTGGAGTGTTGAATATTTTTTATATCCTATGATTAATTATTAATGATTTTTGCCCTACCATAGCTAATGAAATAATCTAAACTCAAAACCAAACCCAATGAGCCATCCATGTCTGCCCATTCATCAATAAGCTTAGCAATAAGCACTCTTTTTTTTCTTTTTGATTTTTGGTTTTTCTTAATTCCTTGTATCAAAATTTAAAAACAGCTTAATAAAATGGCTTATATGAGAGCTAAATGAGTTATAAGAATACTTAAGCAAAGATTAAAACTTAAACATAAATTCTGAATTTCATTGAGTTTTAAAAAGTACAAATACAATAAAGTTAAACTACTTAAAAAAATTAACTGAACTAAAACTACACTCTTTTCTACATACTTTTCCACAATGGCTTACAAGTTTTTTTTTATATAGACTACAAGCTAAGGTCTTGGCTCTTGGGTCCTCTTATCTTCTTCTTCATTGTGCTTCTTTGTAGAGACAAAACAGCTATTTGTGCTTGTTGTGTGTGTAGAAACACAAAGCCAATCTGAGCCATTCATACTTCTTGATGCCCAATCCATAAATCACAACCATTGATGCGAATTTGTACTTGGATTGCCAACCTGGACTTTGACTATGTGGGGGGGGGGGGGGGGGAGGGGTTTAGGATTTTGATGGGTTTGGAAGGTTGTGGTGAGGTCAACAAAGGATGAGAGGGACAGGTTTGGGGTGTTATGTGTTTGGCGGGAAACGGAGGTGAATATAAATAGTGATATAACAAAGGTTTTAAAAACTTGTGGACTTGCAACTTTTAGTCCCGCCAAAGTGTATTGAGTTTATACACCTCAATTCCTTGTGGTGGTAGAACTTTATGGTACTTGGCAGATTTAGTTCCACAAGGTTTATATTATATGATTTGCAAAGGTGGTCTTTTTTGTGTAATACAAGTTTCTCCCTTTGGGCAAAACACCCTTTGGTTTATACTTTGGTGATTGGCAGTTTGGTCCCGTCACCAAGTTTTGTCTTCATTTTCTTCATTAAATAAAGTAGGGATTTGGAAATTTTGGCCCCTAAACTTATTTTTCTTCATTTATGGCTTCGGGTTTGACTTTTGGATTTGTCGGGGTTGACTTTGGTTGACTTTTTCAGACTTGGGCTTTGTCTTGACTTTGTCTTTACCATTCCGTGTTTGGTTTTGTCGTTTTGGCTTCGTTTTTCGTCCTTTTCTTAGATATCCGTTCCTGCATAACACAATTAGCAAAACAAGCATATTTTTGGCATTTTAAGTCTGTTTTTGGTTATTTTAGCTTGTTTTTAAAGGTGAAAGGTATGTGTAATTAAACACATACCACAACTCTCTTTCTATTTTTTAGCTCACTGTATCTCTCATTTCTTTTTCTCACCAATTCACTCTATCTGTTTTTATATCATAAATCAAGAGCCCTAACAGACAGTTTGGTACAAAATTCCATCAGTTCCTTTAGTTTCATGTTGTCCTCCCCACTTCCAAGTGTGTTAACTCTTGAGAGAGGTGGATCATAGGACTTGTTTAGATGTAGCCTCAAACCTAATTTGAGCTACTGCACCCCCCAATATGGTATCTTGGCACGTGAGACCACTACCTGAATCAGTTCTCTAAGGAAAAAACTCATTAAGTGTTGCCATTGATTGGGTCCTATTTATGTTACCACTGTCCTGCTCTGCTTCTAAGCTAGAAAAAGAAGTTGGCAGAAACCCTTTCCATTTTTCTTCCCAACTCCTAATGACAGTCTCATAAGTAACAAGGGAATAGGTTCCCTAGACTGAGATATATTAGTGGTCCTTTTGTCTTTCCTAGGTTTTTAAGTCTTTTTGGGTTAAGATAATGATGGAACAGTGATTGGTTCAAGATTAGATAGTGAAGCAGTTGTGGATGTGTATTAGGGATTAGTGGGATTTCCTGACCCTTTACCCACATATGTTTGTTGTTATGCAGCATTACAATGTTATTATAAGCATCCTTTATGAGTAAATCAATTAACCTCCCCTCAATCAATACTTCAGAGGTTAAGCATTCCAATACTTGCAATCAGATATTGAAATCTGCTAACTTGATACTCATCAGGAATAGCCAAGAGCAAAATGCTTTTAGCTTTTCTTTCTTTTTGTCTTTGTAATAGTGCTTGGGCAGTCTTTGGAGGTACTTCAGTTTCAATACCTTTTTCATTAGTTGTTACTTGTATAGGACCATCATCACCATTCAAGATCACTTGCCACAAACTATAATCTATATTAGTGAGATACGGCTCCATCCTCATGCTCCAAAGGGTATATTCACCCTTCTTGAGGATATGAAGTTTTACAGTAGACACCATTTGAGGAGATTCTACTGGTGCTATTTGTGTTGCATGTTCTTCACCAAACATTATGTATTATAGGAAGAGATCTAGATCTGATAAAGTCCTTCTTATTTAGAGTTTCTCCACAAGCTCTGATACCACTTGTGAAGTCCCAAATAAACAGATCTTCTTAGCTTGTTAAATCTTAGTTAACTTGGATAAATTCAAACTAACTATATGAGAAACTATGATTGTGAATACTACAAGTTATGCGGAATCTAACTTGCAATACTAAGAAGAACAATGAATACTAAACTTGAATATATTAATTGCAAATATTCTACCTAGGTTACAAAATAACTAACTATGAATTGATATATCTAACTATGCCATAGGGTTACTTTTATACACTAAGGAAAACCCTAATGGGCTTACAAACCGCGTTAAGTGATCATGCATATCTATTCCTAATATATCTCATGCATATCACATAAGCAGTACTAACACCTTATACTAACAGTACTAATAAACTAACTAGCAGTACTAACGACTTAGTTTGTATTCTTCAATCTTCAGTAGCAGCACAAATCTTTAAATAGCAGTACTAAGTCCATCAATAGTATATCCTTGTAGAAGCTCTTAATTCCCAACAATCCTCCCCTAAACTTGTGATTTATCTCCAAATCATCAAGTTTCTTGAATTATAGATTTTTGGCTCTGAGAGGATTCTTTCAAACACTTTAGCTTCTTGGCTTGTTGGCTTCTATGAAGATCTTCATAACTAGGTCTCTTGCCATCTCACTATTTTCTTCTACTTGCAGCCTTCTGCTTAGCATCAAACCCATAACTGTAGTTGACAATGGATAATCCTTTTCTGTTAACATATAGATGTCATGTCCTCTTGTTGAAGATACATGATGTACTCCACATGTATCATACAGTCTCCTTGTCAAAGGATCATGCATATATTTTTGTAGTTTCCATAGCACATCATCTTTATCTGGTTCAAACAGTCTTTTCAGTTCAA
>BQNB010166557.1:0-14100 GCA_026074375.1 Tanacetum coccineum | reverse complement strand
CAAATTTTATAATCGAATTAGCCAATAAAACTCATTGAAATTCACAAACTTTGGTAAATTTGGAATTAGAAATGATTAAGGGATTTATTATTGAATTATGGATTTTACACAATGATTAAAGAGACATTAAAGAGAAATGAGAATAAAAAACTGAATGGAAATTATTACATGTGTTATTTATAGAACTAGAATTGGCGACAAATTCGGTTGAAAGGTTGTTATGTTCTTGGGCGTTGACTATTTGACTTTTTTGTTTGACTTTTCTTATTTCTTCTTTCATAACACAAAGATCTAGCGATTTGAATCTTATATATTTACGATGGGAAGGGATCAAGTGAAAAGAAAAACTAAAATAAGAAGATTAAGAAGGAATTCTAGCTACACATTTTAAAAATGAGAGAAAATTTCAAGGGGAGATGCATCATCTTTTGTAGGTGCATTTGAAATGTGTGGTTGTGGTTTCTTCTTATCATTTTCATTTTAACTATTCTTCTCATTTGATCATTACTCTATTTATGATTTATGGTTTATTTGAATAAGCGCATGGAATTAAAAGTTTAATTGTTTGTTATATTTAGATATTTCAGTGATAAATGGAATAAGATTTATGGATCCTGTGTTTTTGTTTAAATTGATATTTTTGGGCTTTAATTATTAAAAAATAACATTAAGACCCATGTGTATTTTCAGTTTTTTAGTACACGTGAACTAAAAAATATTTTTTCAAGAATTTTTAGAAAATTTTAGTAATAATGAGCTTTAATTATAGTTTAAAATTGTAAAAGAAAAAATCTAAATAAAAACTTATTACTTGAAAAGAAATGATTTGATTTAAAAAAAATACAAAAGTCTCACTTGAGGTTTTGCTTTATTATAAAAAAGATTATCCAACACGCTGGACATGGAGTCCAAAATTAAGAGATGCAATGGGAAAATCTTAATAATGAGTATGTCCCTCAAAACTCCAAGAAGAACTTACATTCGGCTCTTTGTTATCTCCTAAAGACGGGAAAAGGGTTCACGCGGATGAGTATGGTTCAATCAAAGTTGAGTATAATCAACCGGATTTTGGTTTCACGTCATTTGTAAGATAGGAAAAACCAAAAATGCACATTTGATGGCCTTCCAAGTATGTATCTATTCAGTTTGAGGGCAATAAGTAGATTTTTAGTCGCACTTTTTTTTAATGTGTGGACAAAAACATATAGTTACATACACTCTTTGTATAATGCATTAGTTTTTATGGGACTTTATACCCATCAATTAGTATCTAAACCGTACTAGAACGAAAAATAAGCTACGCATCAACTAGGAGACAACAAAAAAGGTTTATTGTAGTGAGTGGAACAACAGGTCAATGCGTCAAAAAAACCAAGTTTCATATAATTTACAAGTAGTTATTAAACTTCAGATCGTTCAAACATACCAAGTTATGTTAGAGTGTCACTCAACTGGGGTATATATCAATTAAACAATGTGACTTGCCTAATGCCTACCCTATGCCATATGACAAAGGCTATCCTAGATTGTGACAGTCACATGAAAATGATGGGCTATACACCGATTAAGGTTTCTATTGTTGGAAATTTAGTGCAATTGTGTGAGAATCCGGTCATATTTGGAAATAGGTTTAAATGTACAAAATGTACACCCATCAAGTCACTACTTTTACGTGACTTGTAGGTGGTGTGTACATGATCACGATGACACCACTGATGAGAGAGAGATCGCGATATAGCCGAGAAAGTCGCGCTGCCTGTATTAAATGATTTGTAGATAAGTGAGGTCAGTGTTTCGCACGAAATTCCATCGCTATATCCTGACCCCTAGTCCTCTGAACTTCGGAAGGGCGCGGCCGCATCCTAACTTTGACCTAATCCTCCTCAGTGGGCATGTTCGGACTGCATTTAGTTTCCACATTTAATTGGTTCATGTATCCACTCATTCCTATAATTATGGAAGGCTAATTATGTGGAAAGAGAATATGAGCCCCATTATTAATCTCTCAAAATTTCCATTGACATAGCGTTCTGAGTAAATGCATATAAAATAGAGATCATAATTGCATGAAAAAATACACCAAAAACATAAAAACTTAGAAGCGAAGGGTTCTTGATTTGTGCCTAAAACAAGAACAAGCACTTGGTATTATCCCAAGGTTGCATTGTGTAATACCAGGTTCATAGGGTTCGAATAATCTTCTTTAAAAAGTGATCACACGACTTCAAGTGATATCCGTTAACCTTAATTGGTAATTAGCTAGGCATTGATTATCTTTACCTTATTCTGGGCTCCAACAATCAACAATCAAAGAAGATTATTTTGTGATAATCAATGGCTGCTGATGCTATGAGTGTGGTGTATGTGATCAAATAATCCTTCTACTAAAAATGGTGTGATGCTACCGTGGATCAATTCTGGAGGCAGAATAAGTGGGATAATGATGACTATGTTTGTAGAGATTTAATCCTCTAAGGTATGTCTGATCCTTTATTTGATATTATCAAAAATGTTGAATCTGGAAAAAAACTATGGGATTCCTTAGAGGCTAAATATATGGCTGATGATGCATCAAGTAATAAGGTTCTTGTAATAATTCACCATATACAAATATGTACTGATTCAAGACCAAGTTATAGAATAATACAATGACTTCTTGGTATATTAGAGGTTTACGCAACATAAAATGAATGGATGAGGGCCATTCAGGTTCTGTATCAATTGACTCAAACTTTCTCTTCTTAGAAAGATTTCAAGATACCTTTGAAACATAATAAAAATGAGGAGTTTAATCTTGTTGGAGGTTGGGGCAGTCATCTGCGCATTAAGCGAGCTCCTCAAGGAACTATGATAGTGACAAGCCAAATGGCAAACCATAGTTGTTGTTGGTCTACAATAATTTGACATGTTTGTGTAGATCTTAGATTTAGTTATGGAAAAATATTATTTCTTGTTAATGGTTTGTATGTTTCTATTAGTAAGGAGAATTTAGTTTAAGTAGTATTATAATTTGGTTATAAATTAGTGATTTGATTAATAAGTTTGTCCCATCCAAAAATGGTGTGTTTATGGTGTTGGTCTATTTGAGTAATCAAATGTTACAGCTTAATTATAGTCTAATGATAATATTGCTTCAGCTTTATGTCAACTTCTAAACTGAATGATTTATCCTAAGAATGCTAGACTTGGCCATGTCACTTAAGAGGATGCAAGATATGTCTATGGGATGGTTAATGGGTTAATCCCAGCTTTTTTACATGGAACACTGAAAAGTGGTAAGACTTTGCATGTTGACAAAAATATAAAAAACCATTTCAAAATATAAAATATGTAAATACTAAGTAAGTTTTGGAGCTGAGTCGCACTATGATTATTATGATCTGCATTGCTTATCCTCATTAGGCGAATTAGATAATACTTTATGACATTTTATTTGATGATGCTCAAGGGTTTTGTTATGTTTATTATTACATTTCAAAGGATGAAGGACATTAGAATAATTCAAATGACTTCAAAAACTGAAGTGGAATTACTACTATGGGGCCTTTGATCAAAGTTGTCAGGAATGATTTGGAGAGGGTCGGTAAGTACATGGATACTCTGTATTTTTTTGTCTGTGGGATTATCCACTGAAATGATACTCCCGAGACTCCAAAGAAAATGGTATATCTGAAGGACAAAAACAATAAGTTACTTAAAAGAAAGGTTAACTCCATGTTTTCCTACTCAGGACTTAGTCAGGGTTATGGGGTGAAGCTATGTTAAACATCTTTGTATGTTATTAAATTTAGGGTGTCCTAACAAAAGGAATATGATTACCCCTTATGAACTCTAGACTAAAAGAAAACCAAACCTGAACTACCTCAGGGTTTGAGGTCGTAGGGTAGTTGCATGACTCCCTAATTCAAAACTAAAAACTTTGGGTAAAAGAGGCATTGAATGCATCTTTTGAATTATGCTACTAGCAATTCCAATGCTTTAGGTTCTATGTTATTTGAACCTAATGAATCAGTTTCAATTAAAATCTATAATTGATCAAAAGGATGCTATCTTGGATAAGATCTAGATTGTCATACAGTCCCTGGACCATGTCAGAGGTCCTAGATAAATGAAACTGAAGCATTTGGTGGTCTAGTGGTCCTGAACGAGGTCATGAAAGAGGTTGTGACTTATACAACTTAAACCTAATCTGCGAAAGGATAAAGCATAGGACTTCAAAGAACTTTAGACCTGAATTTTAATTAGACTTAATTGAAGGAACAAGGTGGTGGTCTCTGACCAACACTTCTATTGCTTTAATATTGAGGATGACCCAGAAGATTTGATGAATCAATGAAGTCTCAGGTCGTTGCTTTCTGGAAAACGAAGCAATAAATGGAGATGGGATTCATCTTGGGCAAATACACTTGGGTGTTGGATGAATGACCTCTATGTTGCCAACCTCTTGGTTGAAAATTGGTCTTCAAATGAAACTAAAGGTAGATGGAACTATTGAAAAGTTCAAGGCAAGGCTGGTCATTCAGGGCTTTAAACAAAAGTCAGGGATAGACTACTTTGATACTTATGCTCTAGTGGCACGTATCAGTACCATAAGACTGCTGATTGCTATGACATCAATTCACAATCTGATTATTCATCAGATGGATGTGAAGACAACTTTCTTGAATGGTGACTTGGATGAGGAGGTATATATGAACCAACCTCAGGGCTTCATCATGCCTGGCAATGAAAACAAGGTGTGTAAACTGATTAAGTCTTTATATGGACTGAAGCAGGCACCTAAGCAATGGCATCAAAAGTTTGATGAAGTGGTTTTGTCTAATGGTTATTTACTTAACCAAGCTGACAAATGTGTATATAGCAAATTTGATAAAACTGGCAAAGGAGTCATCATTTGCCTATATGTTGATGACATGCTGATCTTTGGCACGGACCAAGTTCAGGTTGACCTGACAAAAGAATTTTTGTCATCAAGGTTCTCTATGAAAGACATGAGGGAGACTGATGTTATCCTTGGTATTAGGATTAAACATAAAAGTAATGGAATAGCAATTTCTCAGTCTCATTATATTGAGAAGGTACTAAAGAAATTCAATTACTTTGATTGCACTCCAGTTAATACTCCTATGGATACAAGTGAGAAGTTGATGCCTAATATTGGTCAGGCTGTATCTCAACTTGAGTATTCTAGAGTAATTGGCTGCTTGATGTATGCCATGACTTATACAATATTGCTTTTGTTGTGGGTAAACTGAGTAGGTATACTAGTAACCCTGTTGCTTAACACTGGCAAGCAATTCAGCGGGTACTGAAGTACTTGAAGAAAACCATGGACTATAGATTGACATATACTGGTTATCCTTCAGTGTTAGAAGGTTACACTGATGCAAGCTGGATCAACAACACTGAGGATAATTCGTCTACAAGTGGTTGGGTATTCCTGCTTGGTGGTGGTGCAATTTCTTAGGCTTCTAAGAAGCAAACTTGCATTACTGGTTCAACAATAGACACTGAATGTGTGGCTCCAGCAGCTGCTAGTAAGGAAGCTGAATGGTTAAAAAACTTGCTCCTTGAGTTTCCATTATGGTCCAAACCTATAGCATCTATTTCTATTCGCTGTGATAGTGATGCTACATTGGCAAAGGCTTATAGCCAGATGTATAATGGGAAGTCTAGACACTTAGGTGTCAGGCATAGCATGATTCGTGAGCTGATCACGAATGGGGTGATATCTATAGAGTTTGTGAGGTCTTAACAAAACTTAGCTGATCACTTGACGAAGGGACTGGCTAGAGACTTGGTTATAAAGTCTGCTGAAGGGATGGGATTAAAGTCCAACTATGTCGTTGAATGCTAGGACACCCAATTCCTTACTAAGGAAACTTGGTAGTTGAGTTCAATGTGGAAAGCTGAACGTTCAGAGGACTGAAGCACATGTATTTACATATCATCTCAAGGATGTGCTTGGAACCTGCTGAAAAAGAGGATGAAGTCTTTACTTCTCAATGGTTAATTTCTTTGAAAAAGTACTTAGCAGGAGCATTAATAAAGAGGAACCACCTATGTAAATGTTGAGGTTTTGCCGCTTCAGGGAGCATGAACTTTGGCTCTTACAACATTTATGCATTGGATATGGACACATGGCTTGTATAGTGTCAGGAGTTTCTTATGCGTTTGAAAACTTGTATGTATTTTATCTTTATGTATTCAAATAGATTGAAGGGTTCAATTCTTATAACACCCTGATTCTCGAATATTTGAACGTGTAATTTACTAAGTTGGAAATTCAATCCTCATGACATTTTCATTTATGCACTTGTTTTGTTTAATGTTTAATTTTTCATGCAAAGTAATTATAATAAATTGGGGAGGATTGTTAGAAATTTAGTGCAATTGTGGGAATCGGATCATACTTGGAAATGTGTTTGGAGGTACGGAGTGTACACCCATCAAGTCACTGATTTTTCCTGACTCTTTTAGTGGTTAGAATTAAATGGGTGGTTACAAACATTTAAGTAACATGTTTGACTACATTAAATGTTTTTTGTAATATCTTTTGCCTATTTAAGTAGCAGATTTGACTGCATTAATGATGATATATTTAATTTGGTCATGTAATCACTAATTCCTAAATTATGAAGGATGATTATGGAAGAGATTAATTAGCCATTAATCTCTCATTAATTCCATGAATAGGTTTTGAGTAAATCTCCTATAAATATGGATCACAATTGCATGAAAAAATACACAGAAAACAAAAACACATAGAAACGCAGGGTAACAAACATTTGGTTTTATCCCAATGAGGTATTCGTGTAACCCATGCATAGGGTCGAATAATCTTCTTTGGAAAGTGATTACACGACTTCAAGTGATATCCGATAACTATCTTGGTAATTAGCTAGGCTATTGATTGTCTTCACCCTGATCTGGGATCTACTACAACCAACAATATCGCAACGATATTGTCGGAATCAAATATTTAATGAGCGATGACTTTTAAACTGTCTAGCTTTTTCGATTTGTCTCTTTAGTTGTGCAAGGGTCGTTTAGCACTTTTGTTACGTTTCTTATGTGATTTATATCAACGACTATTTTAGCAAATGAGTTTGTGTTGTCACTTGCCTTTATGATCTTCATGTCAAATAAATAGCATCCACAATTGCAAACTTTTATATAGGTTTATACTTCGAATTAACCCGAGTACTTAATCATAGATGGGTCAATCTTTATAAGGACTTGTAAACGCAACAAGCAAGATGTATTGTTTGTCCTAGATATGGTTAAAATGTGAATAAGGTACCCTTTTAATTAACTGATTTTCTAGTACTTACTCCGTCTCAAAATAAGTGTTCAGTTTGACATTTCAGAGTTAAATTGGTTCAACTTTAACCTTAAATATATTTTCTTGTTATATAATACTTGAAGAAAATTATATACCAATGAAAATACACACACACAAATAATTAAGGTTAAGGTTAAACCAATTTAACTCTGAAAAATCAAATTAAATGCTTATTTTAAAACGAAGGTAGTACTTAATTAAATTCAGTTAATCATTAAACCATACTTGTCATACAAATTATATACTAACTTTTAACCCAAAACGCTTAATAAGTACTACGAGCACACGTTGTGAGCAAGTTATTGGTCGGCAGGTGTCCTATAACGCCGACCTATGGCTCCACTCCTCACCTCACCTCAAGCCATAAGGCCTCGCGTGAAATTTACCAGTCGAAGTTATTCGAGGGTTCTGTTTTTCTTCTTTTTTCTGTGCTTTATGCAGAGGCGAAGCTAGTAGGGGGACTAGTGGATGCTGAGTCACCCCTAATCAATCTATTTAATCATTAATTATCTATATCAAAGCCGTTTTTCTACTAGTTTTTTACATTGAGCCCCCCTTATCATTATGACTTTTTGCATTAAGCACGGTCAGCCCCCTTTAACTAAAAATCCTGGCTCCGCCCCTAGCTTTATGTGTGTTTTATTGGGTTGAGTGTGAGTTCGAAGATGTCTTATAACTTAAATGATGAAATGAAAATATTTTTAAACTAAATTTTAAGTTCTGAATTATAAGAGAAAAATACTGAAATGCTAACATAGTAACATTGCTCTAAAAGCAGTGGACCAAGCCGTTCAAAAAAAAGCAGTGGACCAAAATACTCAGCTGTTTTTTGTAATAAAACTTTTAAAGTTGAGTAAGAATGAAATGGGCTGAGCCCAAAATGAAAAGAACGTGGCCTTCTACTTCTACCTACTCTTGTTGAATAAAGTAATAAACAACAAAATTTGAATTGAAGCCTAAGAGGGGGAAAAAGCAGGGGTGTTCAGGGTTCGGGTAAGATCCATAGAAACCGAAAATCGAAACCGAACTAAACCAAAAATAATCAAACTAAATTTCAAAACCAAACCGAACCGAATTAATATTCGGTTTTTCGTTTTAAATATAATTTTAGCATAATGATAAACGAACCAAACCGAGAACCAAATTTACATAGATATATATGCATATATTTATTAAAAAATTTAAACTTTTTCATTGTATAAAAATAATATTATTAAAGTTTGAAAAAAAAATTATGCGAAAGTCTTTATAATTAAATGAATAAATAATTAAAATTATGTAATTCGGATTATTTGGTTCGGTTTTCACTTTTTTCGGTTTAATCCAATTTGAATTTGGTTTGGTTTTCAATTTTACTTATAAAAAAATTTAACCAAACAATCCCATAAACACCCTAGAAAAAAAAAGGATAAAAGCTTATTGTGTTTTAATTATCTTATTAATTTGTGTTTGTTGACTTATTTGAAATTTTCAACTTTTACTTACGAGTTTATAAAGTTGAACTTACTATTCAAATAAGACATAAGGTCAAGTTAAGCCGATGAACTCAATAAGTTATAGTGGACCAACATTAGCAAATATAACAAATATTAAAGGCACATTTGCTCTATAGATACATTAAAAAAAATGAAAAGTAAGACTCTAATGTTATCTCCCCCTCATTTTGAATAACAAGTATCATAAAACTTTAGATAAAATATCATCAAGTGTAACAACAATATCCTCATACAATTTCCTAACACGTGTGACATCCTTATCCCTAGCTGCATAATCCAATTCAGTTACACCATTGAAAAGCTTGGAATAAAGATTCCTAAGCTGTGCTCTTTCTGGTCCTGGCTTTCCTTGAATTATGGTATAAATGTCTTGTTTCAAATAAGAAGCACTTTTCCTTAACTCCTTTTGTGCATCTTTCCATGCTTCTAGTTCCAACAAGTCTTTCACTTGTACTAAACTCATTGCGTGCTCCCTTATTCCGCTTTCAGCTTCTTCGACCGTTTGGTCAGGAACCGTCATTCTGAACATGTCTAGGAACGATGATTCATTTGCTAATGCCGGTTTTGGGAAGAACGGAATTGGTGAAGAGAATACGAGTAGTGATGATGCTTTTCTTCTAGTAATGTGAGTGTGTTTGAAATGACATTTTGTTTCTTTTCCGCGATTTACGTGTGTTGCATGTGAGCATGTTAACGCGTAAGTCTTTGTTGCGATCATGAAGGTTTGGTTCGGGTTTTTGATAGAAGGTGTTGAGAGGATGGATTTTTCAGGAAATGAGGTTAAACTTTTCAAGATAGAAAAATATAACCCATACTATATAGTCTATACATTAAAATTTTGAATTTCACTATTGTGGTCATATAACTACAAGTTCAATATGTATGATTTGGACTCGTTTGGTCGTATATTGTAGTCTTGGGGACCATGGACAAAACATTGCATGTGGTCACTGTGATATGCAATGCTATGGATATGGAATGATAATTAAACGAGGATTGAGAAAGAAAAAAAACTACGGGTGTGTTTAGTTAGGGAAAAATATCTCATTTTTCTAGAAAAATTTTCATTTGAGAATGGAAAAACTGAAAACCTATTTAGTCAGACTTTATTCTAATATTTTTCAAAAAAAAGCAAAATTCTCATTTTCTAACTCTTCTCCATTTCTTTTCACTTTTTAAAAAGGAAAAAATACAACTCTCATCTAAACAAGTTTTCAAAATTCTCAACTATTCTCTAGAAAAGAAAATCATTCCCTTCTTTGGGAATTTAAAAACAGAAAAATATGAACAATTTTCTACAACTAAACACCACATACGCTTTCGTAAAATTTTGTTGTTGTTGGTCCAAGAATACAATCAATTGTAGTATATGTGTGAAAAAATTGTCATTCTAAAAAAACCTAATGCCCTTAAAAGAAACGGAAAACCAATTAAGCCACTACTAAAAAGGTAAAGAAATTTAAAATAAACATTTTCTTCTCAAAATTATGAGGAAACATTTTACTTTAAGGGTGCGTTTGGTATAAGAGTTTCGGAATCAAGAAATGAGTTTGATATCCAGTGTTATTGTTTGGTTACTAGATATGGAATCAAAAAGTACATTTGAAACCCATAGCCTCATTCATGGATGGATAGAGTGGTTTGATTAATATTTGTATGCGACCCATCATTTTTTATTTTTTTACAATAGATTTTATAGTAAATGAGACCATATCAATGTGATACTCATAACTCAAACTTTATACAAAACACAAACAATGAAATTGATATATTTGATTCTATTATACTCTCTTATCAAAGTCATGCCTATTGTGATTCCAAATAGCAAACCAAACGCACCCTAAAAATCAATAAAATCACACTTAGGTGGTGTTTGTTTTTTAAAAAGAGCATCTTAACAACCTCTTGATCTGACTCATTCAGACGCGCTTAGACATTTGGCTCATTAAGTGCGTTTGTTTTTTTTTCTTTCGTTCAGACGCGGTCAGAGGCTGAAACATCTTAACCAACTAGATGTGGATCATCTTGATGCCTCTTCACTCTTTACTTTTTTTTATTATTCAGACATTTGGATCATCTTGATGCCTCTTCACTCTTTACTTTTTTTTTGCTTTTTTTTTCTTTGGTTTTTTTTTTCTCTCTTTGTTTTGTGATATATTTTTTTACTATTCACTTTTTTTTTGTTTTTTCTTTAGTTTATTTTTTTGTTTTTTCTCTTTTTGTTTTGTGAGATATTTTTTTACTCTTCTTTTAGTATTGATACGTACATTAAAAAGAATTAACCTTTTTTTGTTAAATAACTAATGTTCAAAATACCAATGATGATGATGCTTTTCAAACAATAGTAATACGTAACTAGTTTGTGAAATTAAATTGTGGCCGTGTAATTTACAAGTGAGCTTAAACTTTTTCACTAAAAAGTATTTTAATTCTCACTTGACAATGTTAAGTATACTAAGAAATATTATTTTTCGCAATCTTATGATTGTAAAGTTAATGATAGCAACAATTTGCAAAATGATGAAGATGTTTAACCACATTGGAATACAATATATAACTACTTTGTGAGAATAAATTGCGACACAAAATTTTGAATGTTTTTAAGACATTTTATTCTCATGTAGCACAACTATGTTAATTTTATGAATATAATGTTCTATATAATTTTTAAACATGTTTATGTTTCGTAAGAATAAAATTGATTTTAAGAATAAATTAATTTGTATTTTTATCCTTCAGACATTTAAAAAGTAAAAAACAAACAATATCATTTCATTCATATTCAGCCTTTTGCGCATCAGAGTTAGATTCAGATGTGCGAATCAGATTCGATTCAGAGCCTCTTAATAAACAAACAGCACCTAACTTTGATTCCATTTCTTTTTCTTTTCTTCTATAAGTGTTGCTCGAAACACAACTCTTATATTTCTCTTTCATTTTTTTCTTTTTTAGTATATTTCTCGTATCTTATAGACAATGCTACACACACTTATATCACATATCTTATAGTATACTAGTTACATAACCCGCCCGCCTGATGGGCGGGTTAGCTTCATAATAATATGGATAATTATAAGTGGACGTAAATAAATATTGAAAAGCGCAAAACAACATAAAAACAAAATTGTCACAAAAGGAACTTGTCGGTTCTATACAAAAGATAATGAATATGTTGTATATACAAACAACGTTGCTTATTCAATTGAATGGCATCTGTGTGTCTTGGGTAATAACCATACGTGAAATAGCGTAAATCCTACCAGTATTGTCACCAGATATGATCTTAGCTTCAATTACATTGATTCCCGTCCTTAATAACGAATAATCTCCAGCACCTGCCAAACATACCACAAGTATTCCATCATCATAAGTTATATGCAAAACATTATAATTTAAGTCTGATAAGATCAAATTAATGTACGACTAACCAAGACATTAGTAGCTCACTAATAATATGTTTTATATGTATTTAACCTGTTTCACACACTCGCCATTTTCTTTCTAATAAATCTGAACCCATTTGACCAATTAAATTAAAAAAAGCATAATCTAAATTGACCCATATGTGCATATCCAGTGTTTAAATATTATTGTGATCTAGCTATATACCACACATTAGGCGCCCTACATTAACCTACAACAATTTATATTAGATACAACAGTATAGTAAAACATTATTTAATGTTTCAAACCAATGAAAGTCGATGTTATCTTCATCATAGCAATGAAAATAGTAACTACATGCATGAAAAAGTGTAAAGATGGCAAAGATGTAATATTAAAAAAAGAAGACAGATGAGTACCATCGAAGTGTTGGGTTCTGGACAAAGTATTGTTTATGTGAAATTGAAAACGCCTCACACGCCCACGGCATATGACTATCAGCCTGACACCGTTATAAAGGTAACTTTTAGCATAATTTTCAGGGATCCATTACATCATTCTTCCAAAAAGAATACATAAACACTTTTTCTAGGCGAATATTTCATGTAAAATTTTGATGTTTGTCGCAAGTTCACAAAAGTCATGCGAGATCCTAATATGAAATCATGAAAATGAGTTACAACTTACACATATGAGAAATCACTTGATTCTATGAAGTCAAAGTTGCAACTTGCAAGTAGCATCCCATTACTTCTTATTTGCAGCAAAATTGTGGTATATCCTATATCATAACACGGGGTCGATTCTTGGATTTGGCTAGTTTCTAGAGAGAGAAACACTTGAGAGAGAATATCTAGAGAGAGAAAGTGTTTTTCTATGAAAGTAAAATAATGACTAGCTTGCATCTTCCAAAATTGGAAGAGGCTATATATAGTACTTACAATATACTGGGTATTCGTACCCGACTTAAAACCGAAAAACGTACTATTAACTATAAAACTACGAGCTATATTAAACAGTAAAATACACTGGGTGACCAAGTCTTTTTCTAATATCTAACAATAAGCCTGAGTAGGCTCAACAACCTTAATCTTCTTCGGACAATGATCATCATTATGATCAAAGATCTTACACATTTCACATCAGGGGGGTTGCCATTCATATTCAATATCAATAGTTTTCGTGGAGTGTCCCGATCCATTTTAAAATGGAATAACCACGATCAATGAATCAACTAGAGCTATTTGTGACGATATCTCAATAAGAGCACGAGCATAAGTGTTACGCCCTCATGATCTTAGACACATAGTGCTCGTATAAGCATCGAGCATTATGGGTCTTCCCAACTAGATAGTAATTAAGCTAAGCCCAACTTCATAGTATGCAACAATCGAGATGTTATTGAGCTTCACCCAAGCAGGTGCCGAAGTTATTTTATCCTTTTTTAGTCTAGTATTGGTCGTCCATGTGTTTAAGATTACTGGTACTAAGCGAATAAGCCACAGACCGTTAACAAGAACTTGTTCCATACCCTCCTTAGTTGCGAATTGGAAAAAGAGTAACCCATTGTGCAACATAACCCGCTCAAGGTCATATTTTGCCTAAGTGTTTTTAACGTAATTCTCAACTATAAGAAAAGCGAGTACTTTTACCAATAAAGTACCCATATAGAGTATTAGCAAAACAATCACTAATCTCCTAAATCACTGCCAACGGAATGGCCACATCAGCACCGTGCACGAACTCATCATTCCTCAACTAAGAAATCTGCATAGCCTTCTTAGTGGTATTTTCCTTAAAGATTGAAGCAAAAGAAGCCGACTTCTTGCTTCAATTATCAGAATCCCCATGACCACTATTCAAACAGTCCATATG
>BQNB010166556.1:3769-14101 GCA_026074375.1 Tanacetum coccineum | reverse complement strand
ACCCACGAACTCAAACCGAACACTTTTCAACCAAACCATCTTGCTAGAAACACTTATCTAACTCTTTTAGACACCCATTTAACTCGAAAACTCTTAAACCGAACCCAAAACCCAACTTCTTCAATACTTAATGCATGTGGGCTTTTAATAGTGGGAAACGTAGGCCTTGATACGAGGATCAATATTTTGTAAACGGATTATTTTGCATGTCGGTAAATAGTCGGTTTTTGGTTGTTTCTTGGTGTGACCGGTCGAACAAAGAGAGGGAGGACAAGGAAGTGAAAATATTTATAAAAAGTTATAAGTGTGTATGTGGAGTGGTATTTATAGAAATAAACTTTGACACTTTGGTACCTTTGGTCCTTCTTCTATCCTTTAGTCCTTTTTAAAACTAGTATAAAGGTTATTTATTTCGTTATGTAACCGACCAAAGGCTCGGGTCACCACATTCGTAAATATTTTATTTATGTCCCACTAATTTTAATTTAAAACATTTAATAAGATGTGTACATATTAAAACACGAATCCGGCTCAAGACAAGGAACAAATGAAAATATTCGTAAAAATAATGAATTTACGATCTTAAAAATAATAACGAGACGCGTCGCAAATTTTTATGTAGCTTAAAACGTTTAACGAACGCGCGGTCAAACAGTGACTCGTGAAACGTCAAAAATAAATATTTTAAATTTTCGTTCGTAATAAAATACGAAAATAATTATTTACGACAAATAAAATTTTAAATGTCGACGTTCGCTCACACGATTTTATAAAATAAAAATTGTGACGTCGAATTCGCGATCGCCATACACGTCATGAAACTCGGGTTGTTACATTCCACCCAACTTAAAGGAGCGCCGTCCTCGGTGCTCATCCCTTCCTACCTGCCTTATCGTTCGTTCGTGGCGCGATGGCTTCTCGTTATCGCGCGAACTCGTGCGTTCTCGCTTAAATAAAAGATGCGATTTTCACTCGCTTTGACTATTCCGGATGGAGAGTCAACAAAACAAGCGGTAAATTATACCCACGAAATCAAAACAAAATCATAGTTGCTCTTATTATAAGAGACAAAATACTTCACGGAAATATATCCGATAAAACCGAATCATATCGTTCTTAGCATCTATAGTTGCTCTCATTATAAGAAGATAAAATACCGCCGCGGGATTTTCATCCGGGGAAACTTAAATTCACGTTGTTCTAACGAGAAAACCTATAAAACGAATGTTCGATCCAAACTTAATTTGCGATCAATAAAACTGAGCGCGCTTCGCCTGCCAAAACCAAGAACGAAACTTTGGTCGTTAATTAAAATCAAAATATATGTCGCACTCAAATACAAAATTATACCAATATTCAAAACCGAGAATATACTTCGCTACTAAAATTCCAAAACATACGTCGCTAACTAAAACTAAGATAGACGTCAATAATCAAATTCATTATATATTTATATCATTATCCAAATCAAAATACTCATCATTATTCAAAACCAAAATACACATGTCGCCTTTCCGGTCTCATTCAATAACCCCTCGCCAGTTGCAAAAAATAATCCAAAACACATTAGATCTCCTAATCATCTCACGACATTGTTACACATGCCCACATAATCAAATAAGTACCTATTGTACGCTCGCCATCTTTTACGTGATGACTCGATGAATTGGCCTTATACAAAGGCATTCATCACGCCCGCTCTCAACCAAGCATTAGTGATTATTATTTCACATATCGGATTCGCTTTCCTTTGTGAGCTTTTGGCATAATTATTTCTTTTCTAACACTAGATTTTATATCCCTCCATCACATTTTCCCCTCATCCGTAACGATCTTGCCACACAGTCAAGCTACTCGACGATTTGTTCCAACAAATCACGGCTATATTTTTGTTTTTTTTTTTCTAATTTTTTTATTTTTTTTTTTTTTTTTTTTTTTTTTTTTTTTTTTTTTTTTTTTTCTTTATTTTATATTTATTTTTTTTAAATTATTATTCTAAAAATTGGTCTACACTCACTCTCATGGTTACCTCAAGCCGTAGTCGTCAACAAGACTTTCAGCGATGTCCACCCACCTTATTACATCCTAAATTCTCACTCAGGCGATTACACCCAGTCGCATTCATCCTAAACCGCATCACTGGCCACCGAAACGTTTACATGAATGCTCAGTACCATTTAAAGTCCCCACAAACCATATACACGTATCTACATAAATTCTGACGGCGACCAATCCGCACAAAACACATAATGTCAATTGACAAATCAAAATCAATTAAGAAAACAATGAGCATCATGGGCTTGTACTCGTTCGATGAAAATCAAGGATTCCAACGTTTTCACATGGCGGAACTAGCACAATCGGCTTGGTCTCAAATACATCGCGTAATATCTCCGATGAATCAAATCACCGAATCAAAATAACCACTCACATTCCTAATTTAATACCGTTCAGCTTACGGCGTTAGCTACTTCTTTTGTTCCTCCAGGATGGAAACGGATGTCACCATTCGGCTAGAGTCTTCAACTTATCGCATCTTTTCATACGCACAAAAGTTGTACTCAAGGATAAAGATCACTAACCTTAAATCAGGTGTCGCTTAGTGCCTTATTTTAATCCTTGACGACATCAGGTATAACTAACCACTAACTAATCGCACACACTCCGTTTCGGGAAAGAAGTCTTCTTATCTTCACGCCATCGGTTGATGCATTTAAAGCAACGACACACACCTAATGTAGAGAAAAATCTCCACATTTCTCGTCTCCAACCCAGAACTACATTCTCAGCTATCCACCCACCTTAGAATCTTTACATCCTCCAAGAAGATCCCATCCTCATGTCGATATCAGGTTTACACCCTTGATACTCAAATCTATCATCGCATTACTACACACGACTATACTTGGACCTAGACGCGTTCTTCATAACAATTGCCGCTCCTAATACTACCAAACTATACATCGCTCCTTTTTAGACACACTCGTTCTGAACAATACCGTAGGTATTTCCTCTTCGAAACGACTCGGCCATAACGACTCGCATGAGACTCTCTCCATGCAGTCACTGGGAGTATGGGGTACTTGTCAGGAAAATCGTAGCATGTAAAAAATATTTTCTCCTTCCGGAAGCATGACCCAACATTTTATCTCAATTATCAAGTGTTTTATGGGTGACGATTTTATCCGACATAGCGTGGTTTCCTCCTAAATTATGCATAGTTTGATCAGGTAATGCTAATTGAGACCAAACACATCATAGTCCATCAACGTCAAAACAGTTTCTTTTTTCATACGCTATCACGCTTTGAAGTTATTTTCCTTTGATAAAAATAAAAATTTTAAAAGTAAAAATAAACATGGATTGTTTTCAAAAAGAAAGAAAAAAGAGATAGCAAACCTTCCATCATATTATATAAAAAAAAAATATTTTATTTTTTGTTATTATTTTTTTTTCTTTTTTTTGAAGAAGATTTTTATTTGACACCACAAGGTCAGTTTATGAATGAATAGAAAACACATTTCCATAGTTTATCACAAACAATTTTAAACATCATAGACCAATATGATTCGCACAACGACATTTGTTCAACACAAAAAATTTCGTTATTGCAATCACATTTTAATAATCATCAGTCACAAAACATCATTAAATACATTGGACAACGGCACAGCAGTTTCAAAATAATACTCACTCATGATTAATGCAAGTAAAAAAGTAAGACAATAAGCATACATGTGCGGAGGATCCACCAACAGAAATCATTCCACTCGGGGTCAAATCAATCTCACACAAGCCGAGTGCCTCGGGGGCAACCACGACCTCCAGTCTTCACTCATAGTACAACCTATACAATGACACCTCCTCATAACTCATAACCGAAAGCAGTTACAACAATTGTAATAACAATGCCGAAAATAACATACATACATACCAATTTTCCTCAAAAAGGGATACATCATTGGCTTTCAAAGCCAGTATATCCAACCGTAACGGTTCTAAGTTTCCAATACGTAAACTACATATACACGAACTCTCCTAGAGTTTTAAATTAAAAGTAATAGCTAAAGAGTACACAATCACCACGCCGGTGATAATATAAAACTCTGAGGCAACAATAACCTTAATCCAATAATCCTAAATCTTATAATCCTCCTACTTTCTAGTACGTGGATGGTAAAAGTATGAGGTTTTCGTCTACGGAAAGCATTTCGAGTACAATTTCCAGAAACATAGGGCCCATTGCCAAGAAAGTTTTGAATCCAAGGTGTAATTACCATTTTACCCCTATTTATTAAAGCCGCCTATTTTCCAAACATTTTATCGTTCTACTTAACTGAGCGTATCTCCTAAAATGTGCGTCCGCAAAAGCCGAAATGACCGATCAAATCTAAGTTTGTTCAATATCTAAAACTTACAGTTTTACATATTTAGGTGTTGCTATACAAGTTTTTGGACTTATTACTCATTCAAATTTTAGTCTTAATTTTTGAATAGTTTTGCAATCTCGGCGATATCTCAATTGTCGGGCATCAATATGACTCCATCCGAATTCCTACATGTACCTAAGAGGTTTCTCTACCTCCTAGTCTAATTTCCTAGGTCTTCATAGACCAAAATATTTTAAAACATACCAACAAACCGCTATCACCAAAGCAATCCCCAAAATTTTTTTGACAATTTATGTAGTTTACGAAAATGAGCAAAATTTGAAATTTATTAATGCTTTTGATGTGAAACCAATTGGAGGTGATAGCCCTAAGAGTCTTCTACATGTACTTAAATTTTCTTTTCAAACGTTATTACAAAAATATGTAGTTTTACTTCTTTTTCCAACAGTAGCCAATTGACTAGTATTTAGAAAACCGACGATATCTCACTCATTCGGAGGAGAAACGACCCTATCCAAAGAACCAGCATGTACCATCAAAAAATTTACCAACAACTCATTGGCTTCCCCGTGCGTAAGACCAAAAATAATTCACAATCAACCCCACAACCTGCTGGTTACAACCTGCCGAAGAATCCATTTCAAAGTCTAACCAAACACCGTTTTAACTTCTTCAAACGCCAATACAGAGCCATACCCGATGACTTAACACTCTTTCAAACGCATCAAATCATGGGTTTCCAGACCCAAACATTTTCAAGACTTACCACGTAAAGGTCGATACAAGAGAATCAAAACGCAACACACCAACTTTATTCGAAGGCTTCAAAGGTAGTCGTTTCCAGACGACACGTTACGCGAGAATAAGTTAATAACTGTTTTCCAAAACAATGAAGGGTTATTGGATAGACATATAAAAGTCGCACTCACCATCAACCTAAAAAAAAAAAAAAAAAAAAAAAAGGAAAAAAAAAAAAAAAAAAAAAAAAAGAAAAAAAAAAAAAATAAAAAACAAAAAAAAAAAAAAAAAATAAAATTTTAAAATAATAGGTTACGAAACAACATATGCGATTTAAAAGCAACGGAAAAAATATTCGAACTCGGAGTCGCACAATAAGTCAACCCATTGGGGTTGACAAACTACAACGAATTAATATCATTAAAAGATAACAAAGTAGAGTCGCGAAAAAGTTTCGAAAATAATCATATGACAACGATGTTTTTATATGTATCAAAAATAATTTTTATCACATCGCACGAGATGTTCTAAAGAAATTTAAACTAATCGCAAGAAGCAATATCAAGATATATATAATCGATACCCTAGAACCGGGAAAAATGCGTATATAATATATATATATATATATATATATATATATATATATATAAATAAATATATTATAAAATATATTCAGATATATAATTATTACTGGTACTAAGTGTCAACCACTTGTTAAGCACATAATATGCAATCAAATATATACCACATAAGGCTTCTGAGGATCGGGAACAACACGTGCGCGGATATTGAACATCGGTGAAAGAGTCGTGAAACTTTTTCAAAAACAGTTGTAGTCTAAGTTTTGTAAAACGACTTAGTTCACTACAACTCGTGCTCTGATACCACTCTGTAACACCCCCAATTTCACAATGCGCAGCGGAATAACAACATTGGGGTGCTACTTCCTAAACAGCTCACGAGACACAGTAAACGACCAAATGTTATCTTTATAAATTAAAATTCATTAAGAAATAGCAGAGGTACTACATAGGTCCCAAATAACTTTAGATAAATTCTATTCTAATAAGTCACAACACATTTCTTTTTCCAAAAACTACTTTTATTTGATAACACAATTTCACCGATCACCTTCCTTGATACCGCCACCTTCCCATCCAAGCCAGCTCAATACCTAAACCTGGGAATAGCATTGCTTAAAACGTTAACAAAAATATGAGTGAATCCATAGAGTTTATATATATAAAATAATTCTGAACACAAGTTCATTTCTCAAAATCATAAGACATAACGATGTGGAAACAGACAAAAGTTATAGGGGGATTAATAAAAGCCTCATGACATTGAACCGTTACCATATAATAAATGCCCACTATACACCCTCGCTATGAGTGCATATTACTCTCTATACAAGCATCCGTAATGTCAATTTTCCCGACACATGACGATAGCCATTCGTCACGGATTGGAGGTGGCAACCTCCAAATAGTACTATTTCATGTATAAGCGTCTACCATTACCCGGTAGTTAACAATTCATGATTTCTTGCGGGTCTTTTATCTAGCGAGTTAAGCCTAACTTATAATAATCAGACTACTAGCATACATCGGGTCCATTGTGTTCTATTTTTAAAAAACAACTTGTTATCCCTCGCGGGTTTATAAAAAAAATAAAGATTAAAATGTGCGCTATGAACTCACCTTGATCAAAAGCCGCCGATCAAATAATGAAGTCTAGCACAAAAATCCACAAACGTGATAATGACCTATAATTAGGGTCACTCGATTACTATACCGAAAAGTACAATCAACGATGCGTACATCGTATCAACAAAATCATATATATATAGTAAATAATATTCATACATGTGATGATAAATCCACTGCGCCTTAATCCTCAAACCCCACCAATAATAGGTTACGATCATTCTTTATGATAAATCCTACAAAGCATAATCGAAACTTTCTATAAGTTAAGAAACTTTCTATTTTTGGAAAGTTACTATTTTCGTAAAGTTACCATATTTAGTAAGTCTCGTTATCGTACGAACCCTCTAAAACGCGACATTCAATTTGGTTATTTACTTACTCTTAGTAATAAATGCGTTTTAATTATGTTTATAACATTCCGACAAGTATAGTGTTAACCCGTTGACTTTTTAAGGTCAACATTGACTTTATAACTTATATTATTTTTACCCAAATCTGACCCGCGCCAAACGACCCTCTAAATCACATTTTCACGACTCGGAGTAAAAAGAGATTTTATGCGAAACGATATTCCGGACAACTTTTTAGTTTTAGCCGAGACCTGAATCTCGCATTAAATTACCAATACGCCCTTTTTTCAATTCTGCTGTAACCTTGTATTTTTTAAATAAAAACGCGCAGTTTGACCAACATTATGACCGCTATATCACGTTTTTCGTGTCCTCGACCAAAAGAGATTTTATAGAAAACGTCATTCCGGACAACTTTCGTGTTTCGCCGGAAGGCTGAAACGAACTCGAAAGTGCTCAAAATTGGCTTGTCGAAAATCGATACATAACCAAAATAGCATAAATACTTAATGAAGTTTTTAGTTTTTCTAACTTGTTTCGCCTCAACATTTTCGTTATTGGGAGTTAGAAGCTCTACCTTATATCAAAATGATCGTCTCGGAAAGCTTTATAATATTTTTTAATCAAAAATCAAATTAAAAATATTTTCGGACCTCGATTTGCGTGCCAAACTTTCTGCACGAATTTTAACATTTACAAAACACATCGAAAACCATTTTCGACCCACAAATCATCTTACAACATATCTAAAATAGCCTATAAACAAATGTTCAACCCAACAACTAACTATTCGGCGCAAGTTCGCTCAGTTTCCATCACATGCAATACTCCATAAAAATCAAAGATGCGAAAACAATCGAAATAATAGAAATACGATTACTTACAATGCTATTATAAGCAAGATCGGACCCAATAAAAATTTGTCTCGTTCCTTTGTTTCTTAGCCGACGGTCGAACCGAACCCAAACACCAAAACCGACCATTTTCCAATTGAACGAACTTCGAAATATCACTAATCTAACTCTTGTACAACACCCTTTTTACTCGAAACACTTGAATTAAACCCGAAAATAATATTTCTTCAAAACCCATTGCATGTAGGATTTTATTAGTGGGATATGTAGGTATCGATGTAGGGATTAATATTTTTAAAGTGGATCGTAATGCATGTAAATAATAAGGCGGCGGTGACGGTTTTGATGTGGTGGTGGTCGGCCGGTGGTACCAAGAAGAAAGAAAAGAAAAATGTGAAGTGTGTGTTTATTTTATGAGAAGTGGAAGTATAGGAATACATATATACTTCTATTAGTTTGATGAAATGACAAAACGAGTCCTTCCCTCTTTTTATTTTTAGACTTTTGACACACCATACTTTTAAATAAAAACCGACAACCACGACTCGGGTTTACACCTTCGTGACTAAATTTATTTTCCGTTCACACTCAATTTGGTTTAAAACTTCTAATAAAATGTGTATATATTCAAAACACGAAGCCGGCTCAAAAAAGACAAAAGACAACATTAAAAAAATAATAAATTTACGATCTTAAAAATAATAACGAGTCGCGTCGTACATTTTTACGATGCTCGAAACGGTTAACGAACGCGCGGTCAAACGGTGACTCGCGAAACGTCAAAATAATTTTTTTTTTAATTTCGTTCGTAAAAAAAAATACAAAATAATAAATATACGACAAAAAAATTTAAAAGTCAACGTTCGCTCACACGAATTATAAAATATATATTATTCCGTCGAAGTTCGCGATTGTCATACGCGTCGTGAAACTCGGGTTGTTACATTTCATTTAAAGAAGACATCTCATATATTTTTTTTAGCATTTTACTTTACTGCAATTATGTTAAATTCTCTGTTTTAAGCTTTGTTATAAGCATTGTTACCCTTCCAAGCATTGTACTCTCAAGATTATTCAATAAAAAGTAAGTTCTCATTTTTATAGCTTATTTAATGTTTTGCTTATTCACTGCTTATTTCTGTCTTATTTGTGCTTATTAATGCTTATTATTGTCTTTATTTGCTATTTGGTGCTTATTGATAGGATCATTCTATTTTTTTTCCTACAATTTACTTTGTATGAATTCTCTATTCGCATATTAGATAAAATAATGTTCAGTGGCAGATTTATTCATTACTTGTGTGGAATGTAAACGTAAGTTACCAAGTGAGCAGATTCATTTTCGTTTGAATTGCGGCATTTTAGAGAATTTTGTCTTATCCCTATTTGTGAATTTATTTAGAAGATGAGCACATCATATATCATATCTTTCTGTATCACTTTTTCTCCTTTTTTCGTCTTTCATTTTTTTTCTTTTGTTTTGATAGATAGAGTAGATTAGATAGCGTAGGGAGCTATCTATCTTATCTTTACTTTTTTTTTCCTTATTCATTTTCATATCTTTTGTAGATTTGAAATTGTTAGAACGGCAATACTTATTTTTTTTTGTCTTATCCATTTTTCTCATTTAATTAGCAAGAGTAGAGATAGAGAATAATCTTTTTTTATTTTGGCATCATGTTTCGATTTGGTTTAATCTTATTGAGTTGTAGTTATTTTTGTTATCGCTATGAGTTATTATTGAATCACTCGTTATTAGCCCAACTTGGTGACCTCTAGTCCAGGTTTCATCTTTTCCTTATTTTTTTATTTCTTTATGATTATGCTTATTGCCATGTTTATTTTTGACCATTATTGTTAGGGTTAAAATTTGAAGATTTAGGTTTTTATGTTGCGTTTCTAGAATCCGTTAACGTTTTTTTGTGTTTAATTCGATTCGCTTAAATTGTTGCTTGTTTTTATTTGTCATTTGCTTTATATTTGTAGAAATTAGAATCCAAATCAAAAATCTTAATCCTTTCAAAATCTCGATTACAAACGTCAACAAGAAGTTCTATTCACGCCTCGCATGAACAAAAACGACCCGGGAAACGACTAGAAGGGGTTACTTTCGAAGTCGATAATTTCAGAATTATATTTTTTTTGTAAGTTGGTTTTTCGGTTGCTAAAAGTGATTTGCCGGTTATATATACTATTGACTACGATCAATTTGTCCAAAAAGATGTCACAAACAGAGGGAATGGTTACTAAACTGAAGAATCAGTTGGCTGCACATGGGGGGCAGTAATGT
>BQNB010166554.1:0-14101 GCA_026074375.1 Tanacetum coccineum | reverse complement strand
AATCTAGGAACTACTACCAGCCTCCCCTGGTACATCAGGCTGTGCCGGACCTTTTACGGGTCCATGCTGCCTTTGAAACTCGACCATCTGAGTCTGTAGTCCTTTCAGCAACTTTAATGCCTTAGTCAACTGGACTTGCCTCTGGTGGTATGCCTGTAGCATCTCTGAAGTCACAACCCGACTCTTACGGTCAGCTGCCTGCAACTGTGAAATCACTGCCTGCTGACCTATCACTACAGAACGTAATGCCATAATCCCTGAACGTGTCATATAGCTAACCTCTATGGAGCATCCCCATGCCTCTCAAGAAACTAGAGCCTCCTGATCTAGTAGTCGTGCAGTCTCATAGTGGTACTAACTATCATCAAACAATGTCTTAACACTCTGATATATCTTGGTCTGCCTGTCTTGAGTATCTCCTATCACAACATAGATATCCTGCGTGTCCTGCTCCTAGACTGTAGTAAGCTCAGTCACCCTAGTATTGACCCCTTCAAGGGTCATCGGTGCTACCTCCTCAACAGCCTCTCTCAGGTCTACCCAAACATCTTAAATCCCATAGCCGACCTCCTCGGCTCTCTGTCGTCTGATCTTGGTATCTATAGTACTGACAAACCCATAGTCTACCCTATGACCTCTACTCGATCTAGTGGCAGCTGCAGTTGAACTCTCTCCAATCTCGTACCTAAGACCAAGGTCAATACCCAACCTCTTCCGAGGTGGTAGTGTAATCTCGGGCCTGTCTGTCCTGTGGTCAGAAGATAGTAACCGCAAAGGTGGTGATGAAGTAGGTAGTAGTAATGGTTGAGAAGTGGATGGTGTCTTGGCTCTCAGCCAGATCATAGCAGCCCGATAGCCCAACAGACGAATAGGACTAGCAGGTGGTGATGCAGGTAATACAGATGCTGGAAATGGGGGAGATGGTATATGTGGTAATGGAGATGATAGTGGAGTAAGTGGTGATGGTGGTAGGGTGGTTAAGGCAAGAAGTCTCTCGACCTCTTCCCTAGGAGGAAGTGATATGGATGGCTCATCCTAGATAGATATCCTAGCAGTCATACAGTGTATAGGTGGGACAGAGTCAGCCAAAGCTAGGTGCTCCTCCTCCTCCTCCTCATCCTCGTCCTCGTCCTCATCATAACCATCATCATCATCCTTATCATCAGAGTAATCAGCTGGATCCTCCTCAGGATCCTCATCATCTTCCTCCGGCTCCTTCTTTGGATCAGACTTAGGAACATATCCTGGTGGATCTGCAGTGGGTGAGGCAGCAGCAGGTAGTGTCTGCTCCTCGTCCAGGAGTATCTCATCCTTCTTTGGTATGTACTCAGGGTACATCGGCTCAGGGACAAATTCCAGTGGGGGAGGTAACTGCGGCTCCTCGGGGCCAGGTATGTAGTCAGGCGATGGTAGAACCTGATAAGCAGCCATTATGTAAGCATATAGGTCCTCTGGTATAATGGGTGGTCCACCGACTCCTGGTGAACCAATGTCTAACCCATCCTCAAATGGACTGGACACTGCCATGTAGGTGATCGTGGAATCTTCCGAATCTGACATAACCGTATCTGAAAATCCATAATAACTTATATTAGTATTTAATATAAGACTCTTATAGTAATATACATTTATATCATAACATGTATATCAATCATGAATAGAATCTAGCTAACCGACCTAATGCACGATTAGTGTATGTATGTCTCGTGAAACCTTTGTATGAATGCATTGTTGAAATAGGTTATTATTCCCAGCAAAAACATTCTCTATAACCTTGGCTCTTGAATACCATCTGTAACACCCCCATATTTCGGTCGCAGCAGAATAAGGGCTCGGGGGCTTGTTACTTCTCAGTTCACTAGCACAATGAGATATATATTGAATCGACAATTAAAAGTCGTTTAAAACTGCTTACATTGGAATTACGAAAATGTCTACAAAAGCTCGAAGCTTCACATTGTTTTACTTGGTTATTTTTACAAAAGATTTCCAGCCCATAACAGAATATACAAAAATGTAATGCGTATCTAAACTTTAATGCAGGACATCCAAAACATAAACCACCAAATGTATCCCTTTGTGCACCCTGTGCCCTAATGATCTCCTGAAAAACATTTGCATTTAAAACTTCAACATAAGTTGGTGGAATTTCATAGGTTTATGTAAAAGTATAAAGCAGGGACCGCATGGACTTTCCTGTGTTAACTGCAACAGATGCAGTACATCACAAAATGTACTTACGGTTTCCTAAGCTCATGACACCGAAGCTCGATTAAATGAATAAAATTTCTAAATCTCTTGCCTACAATTGCAGTGACGAGTTGCAACCCGTAACATCCAAAATCCGACATGATATACGTTCGTTTCCAGTGATCAGTAGTCACCCAATGGGAGGTCAATCCAAATAGATCTATCTATAATCATTCGCGCTCACATTCCAGTAATTGACAGTTCATGATTCATGGGCATAGTGGGTTATCGCTACTTAGGCAAAACGTAATCATGATAAAATGTACACTTGCATCCAATTTGTAAAACATGCATATGTTTCTCACCCCAAAAACTTGTAAATCAATAATTGTAAAACATGCGGTTATGAACTCACCTTGAGTGAGTAATAAAATATCCCAAATAAAAGTCACGCTAACGCCCGAATGCAACCTAGTTAATATAGGTCGAATCAGTATTCAAGTACGTTGTCTAACAACAACCATATATAATCCTATATAGTTATCATCGTACTATCGTTCGGGCTATCATAATTAAGAGGTCATGACATGACGTACGAGGAGTTAGGACACTTTAAATCGTAAATCCAACAACTCGTCAATACGCCATCCGAAGAGGCCTCATTATGAAATTCCCTAGTAATATAGCACTTTGATAACTAATAACATATATATTTCTATATAGCTATATCACCATCTAATCGTTTAAGTGAAATCGTATTTATAAAGTAAAAACGTTTATAATTACGCCTTTAGCAAAAATGACATAACTTTGTCGTTTTAAGTCCGTTTCTCACGTTTCTTACGCCCACGCTTTCGTATTAAGACGAGTGATCATAATATTGCATTTTTAAGTTTTCGAGATTCTGTTGTAAATAGTGTTTTTACTGTTCATTACAGATTACACTTATTAACGCAAAACCCATAAATGTCGTATCTTATTCGTTATAGCTCCGTTTTTAGCGATTCTTTCGAACACGTTCTCGTAATTGAAAGTTTTATCATATTATTGATGTTTATAAAGTATAAGTTTCTGCCATGAATAGTAACTTTTTATAAAATTTGTTTTATAAAGTATTTAGCGTCGTAAACTCGTAACTAGCGTATCTTCTTCATTATAAATCCGATTTTCGAGTTTTTTTTATCATTTTGGAATACCTATGAGATGTACTATATTTATAAAACCTAATATGGCTGTTACCAAATTCGAACCAAAACAGAAAGTTTGAAGTTTGTGATTTAAAACATGTTTTAAGCTTGATTTTTGTACCATTAATCTTCAACACCTTGTTATAACTACTTTAAAACACTTATATCTTATGTCTTACATATATTAGGTCCATTAGGTCATGTTTTATCCAAGAGTGTCCATGAATACAAGATTAACATGTTATTTACACCATTTTCACTTGTAACTTATTAAGTTAACATTAAAACCCTAATTTGTTCATATACATGTTAATACTTAACCAACATGTTAAAACACTTATACATTCCTTTTAACATCATATTAGCATCCATATAACATGTAAATAAGTTCACAAAACATTGATCATAAGTAAAAATCCCTTTCACATATTCAAAAGTATCCTAAATGGTGATTTAGCTAAATAGAACATATGAACACATAAAATCTTAGTTATGAAATGATTAAGCTTTTAAATAACCTTGTATGGATGAGTAGAGGCAAGAATAACAATCACACCCTTGTGATTTAAACCTTTGCTAGTAAATATAAGATGAAACCCTAATTTTTCCCAAGTAAACCCTAGCTTCCTTTTCTTGCTTCCTTCCTTGCAAATGGTTAACCAAGCCTTGAAACCACCTTAGTAGATCTTAGATATGATGTGTGTATGCTTGTATATGTGGTAAGAAATATTGTATGGATTGTGTATTATATGAGTTTTGAGCCGTGGGCTAGTAATAAGGAAATGGGAGAGTTTTGATTTTGCTTACACTTTGGAAAATGAAAGATGTGTGTTTACTTGCTAGATAATGCCTTATATAGATGAAAGACTAAGCCAAGGACTCAAGGAAGGCCTCAAGGAAGGTTCCTAGGGCAAGTAGTCAAGTTGTAACAAAGGTGTAAGGCTTTGTTCCCTTGATATTTTCCAAACCTTGATATTTAGGGCAAGTGACATGCACTTTGATATTTCTTTGGTCCTATCTTCACCAAATTCGACCGACAATACTCATATATAAATATATCCTTGAATTAATTTTTGTAGTATTGGGTATAATCATGTATTTTTTAAGCAAGTTACGGATTTTGGTGCTACCAGGAATGCCGAAACCATTTTATCGTGAAAACCTAAGCAATTTACGTAACCACTAAAAATAAGATGAATAAAGTTGATAATTAACCTCATATAATAATTTAAAACCTTGCTTGATGTAAACGTTTAATCGTTTAATGTTCGTTTACATTGAATGATCATATTTAGTTTACGCGATTTAGCTTAACGATTACGATTTAAGAACAAACGCGTAAAACCCTAAAAATAAATTGTAAATTACATAATGTCGTACAAAGACCTAAAACACGAGGTGTTATACATTAAATATTTTATTAAACTAGAGGATTGGTTAAGTTATGAATTTTAGTTAGTTTATTGAATTCCAAAGTGGAATTTGATTGTTGCAAGTCGGTGAATTATGTGTATCACTTGTGAAATTGTTGATTGAGCTACTTGTTTGAACTTGGATAGAATCCGGTGAACTATGAGCTTTTTTGGGTTGAAGACTTTAAGTAGTGTGATTATGTACTACTATGAAGTTATTGAATTATAGAATTGCTTTTAAACAGTGATTTCGTTACTATTTAAAGTGTTTTCCAAACATGGTTGATGTAAATCATTTAGGATTTATGGATGACCCTACAATTATTATGATCATTTTTATCTCATGGGTTTGTCCAATGGTCCGTATTTGGATGGTAGCTTGGTCTGCGAGTTATTTAGGTCGTATGATTAAGTCTTTGTTGTTAGGCGCACATTGAGGCATGTCTCTTATGCTCTATTGGTAGTTCAAGCTTCTAGCTTAAGGTGGATGTGGTATTTTAGCCATAGTCCTTTGTACTTAAACGTTTCTTGTGATTAATACATTTATCGGGGTAACCCTTTACCCAAAAAAATGAAGCTTTATATGTAGTCATAGTTGTTAGGCTCGTACAAGTCTTGGGCCGAGTCAGAATAATAGCCTTTAAACAAGATGGATCGGTGGAAACTAAACTGACTCATGAGTTAGAGGCCAGCACGCCCCGAATCACCTCGACATGGAATTCGGAACAGTCATAAAATAAAAAAGGAAACACGAAACTGAAAAATAAAGGTTAGAAATTACTAGAATTTGAGATATATACAGTCTATGATTATGACGGCTCATATGATGGTGTATATTACAAAGCTTGTGAACCAACCTACAACTATGTCCTTTAATTCATTCACATATTTAGCATCATTATAGCATTGTTCTATGATTGTCTACATCAGCTAAAGCCCAAAGGTGATATCACTTACAATACGGCCATAAAATTCATACCACAGATGTGTAAAGGACTACTAGCATATACATTCAATGTGATGTCTACTAGCATGCGCATCTACATTTTCACAATAGTGAGCATCTTTTGCAAAACCTTTATAATGCATGTGACAATTTGTTAGGTTTTTGTACTTGAGCGTTGTTTGGCAGCTTGCTAGTGTGATTTTAGTTGTGGAAGAGTGTTAAAATGTACAGGCTGCCGATTTAAATACTACATGGACCAAAGTTGACATGTGTCAAAGTTGAGAAAATTGGTGTCTAAAGTTCTAGTTGTTTTTATCAAGAAGAGAAGTCAAGGGTTCTTTATGTAACTTTAGGCTATATAAGCTTAGCTTATCGTCTAGGGTTCATTCAGTCTGCATCTTTCTGTCTCTTGTTTATCTCTCTCTAAGCGTTTGATCACGATTGTCTTAGTATAATGTTAATATCATCTTGATATTAATTGTCTAGTGTTCACTATTGTTAAGGTTGATCTCTTTATTCCATCTTTAGGTTGTGTCTGAGTGTTTAAGAGAATTTGTAGTGACAAAGAACAAGATCCACCTGGTGGGGATTATTCATTGACTTTGTATTATTTAGCTATCAATCGTTTAAGGCGTAGTCTTATTGTAGTTCATTTAGTAATAAAAGAGCACAAAAGGGATGTTGGATGTGTGTAAATCTAGTGTTCTTGAGTTTATTTTGATATTGATTACATGGTATCATAGCCAGGTTGCTCAAAATCGTGTTAATTAATTTCTAGGGTTTGATATTTTTTGAGGGTTTCTTGATCTCGTGGTTTAATCGATCAATTGGAGTTCGGATCTTAACGTCCATGTTAATATTATTCTATTTGGGTTTAGATCCGGTGATTTATGGTGTTGATCAATTAGGGTTTCTTGAAACCCTAATTTGAAACATTTAGGGATTTTGTTCCTGAGTGTTTGTGGGCTTATTGTTTACCATTTGTAGCTCTTGACTAAGTGAATCAAGAGCGTCGGTGGTTAGTTCTTGATATTTTACTGTTTTTATAGCTCTGTAAGTCGTTTCTTTGTTAAGATTCACATTTCTTGGTTAAGAGGGTGCAAACGGGTTCCCTTAACATCTTGACCCTCTAGCTTAACTGGTGTGGATACTTGCTCTGGTCAACCCCAATATTCTTAACAAAGATCTAGTAATCTTGGGTGTGAGTTCTGTTCTTAATTTTGTTTATTTGTTTCTTGTTTGTTAGTTTTTGGTGTTTTTTGTTTGTTCTTGTCTGCTTGTTATTCTTGATCTATTTTGGTACATTTCTTGATTGCTTCTTTGTTCAGTTATCAAGGTTGCCCCTAGTACCTCTAATTTTGTTGATTCTATTAATAATTTGGATTCTGGTAATCCTTTACATGTGCAAAATAGGGATAAGAGTAATTATGTTATTATTCTATTTAAACTGCTTGATACTAAAAATTATAGAATATGGTCTGGTGTTGTGAAATTAGCTTTACAAGCTAGGAACAAATATGGTTTTGTTGATGGTACTTGCTTAAAACATTCTTATGCTACTAGTGATGTTTTTTCTTCTCAATGGGATAGATGTAATGCCATAGTTTGACTTGGATAATGAATTTGGTCCCTCAAGATGTTTATATGGGTTTAGTGTACTATGAAAATGTTGCTACTGTTTGGAAAGAATTAAATAAAACATATGATAAGGTTGATGGTTATGTTGTTTATAAACTGCTTCAAAAAAATTAATTTTGTTAAACAAGGAGGTAGTTCAGTAGCTAATTATTATCATAGATTAAACTCCCTATGGAGATAATTTGATGCTTCGACTTAACTGCCTAACTGTATTTGTGATGTTAAGTGTAGGTGTGATGCTAGTAAGGAACTGAGATTGCATCATCAGCTCGTGAAGCTGATGCATTACTAATAGGCCTTGATGACTATTATCAACCTGTTAGAAGTTCTCTTTTAACAATAGATTCCCTTCCTGAAGCTAAGGATGCTTATAATGTGGTTTCTAGAGAGGAATCCCATAGAGGGGTTCTTGTGTCCTCTGTTGGCATTGATTCTAAACAGAATGCTACTTATTTTGTTGCTAAAACTTTTAACAATAATAGAAGACAATTTAACAATAATAATAATTTCACCAGAGGCTCTGCAAGTAATGTGAACAGAGGACCTAATCTAAATCTGAATTGTAAATATTGTGGTAAAATTAGTCACACCATTGATAGGTGTTTTGAAATTGTTGGATTTCCTCAAGGGTTTAAGAGTAATCCTAATATTGGGAAACAAATATTTAATGCTAATTTTGATGTGAAAATGAATGATAAATCCTCTTCTTCTAGTCTTTCTTTTGGTTTTACTCCTGAGCAGATGCAAAAGTTGCTTAGTATGATCAATGATAAACCCTCTGAAAGCATACATGCTAATATGGCAGGTAGGGCTTTATTTTTTAATGGCAATGTCTGGTTTAATATGAATTTTTCAAAATATTTTTATGCCAATACTAGTATTTCTTTAATTACTACTATTACTATAGGCTGGATAATTGACACTGGGGCAAATTAACATTTAACTGTTTCAACTGTTGGGATGTATAATGTGGTTGATATTTTTGATCTTAAAATTATTGTTGGTCATTCTAATGGTACTCTTGCTATATCAGTCATGTTGGTAATTTAAAGTTAACTAATAATGTGATTCTTTATGATGTGCTTATTGTCCATGGTTATTGTGTTAGTCTTATATTTCTTAACAAGCTTATCAGGGATAGTATAATGTTTGTTGGTTTTGATGAGAATAAATGTTAGATTCAGGACTTGAAAAGGGAAAAAGCCCTAAGGACTGGTAGTGAATCTGGTTAAGTCTAATGTGGTTATGTGCTTTTATGTGTCTAAACTGTTATGGCATAATAGACTTGGATCTGATCACAAGTCTAAGAATCTAGACCTACACTTATGGGGTCCTTATAGAGATCATAGCAGAGAAGGTTATAGATATTTTTTGACTATAGTTGATGACTATTACAGGGCTGTATAGGTGTCATTATTAAAAACTAAAGATGAGGTCTTTGATATGTTTGTTTCATACATAAAAATGATTTTTAATCAGTTTAATGTAAAAAATAAGACTGTTATATCTGATAATGGGAATGAATTTGTTAATAAGAAAATGTTCAACATGTTTTCTGATATGGGCATCTTACATCAGACCTCTTGTGCTCTACCCCTCAGCAAAATGGGATTGTTGAAAGGAATCATAGATACTTGCTTAATGTAGCAAGGAGTCTTATGTTTCTGGGGGAATTCCTTTAAGGTTTTGGTCTGATTGTGTTCTAACTACTGTATATCTTATAAACAGACTGCCTTCATCTGTCTTAAATGGAAAATCTCCTTTTTAAGTTGGTTTATAAAAGAAAACCTAATCTTTCCCACTTGAGGTCATTTGGTTATCTATGTTTTTTAAATGTTTTAAACAATCATGATAAATTGTCTTTTAGGTCTAAAAAGAGTGTCTTAATTGGATATTCAACTAATAAAAAAGCATATAAACTGTTAAGTTTGGATTCAAGGAATGTTTTACTATTTAAGAGATGTTATGTTTTTTGAAAGCATATTTCCTTTTAAACAAAAAACTTGTGAGTCAACAGATGTGGAAAACACAAGTGAAGTCGATCACTTACAATTTTTTGATGGTCAATTTCCTTAAAGTCCCAATGATGATGGGAAGGATTCTTCATTTGAGGAAGGTAGTTTGCCTTATTCTGATGGTTCTGATTTTACACAAGGTTGATATCAGAATGATAGGCATTTTGCAACCCAAGTTGATGACCAAAACTAGTCTAAGGGCAATTTGCAAAACTCTGTTCATAGTTTAAGTCAGTCTAGTCTAACTTAAAATAATGATGAAGTGCATACACCTGTATTAAGGAGGTCTAAGAGGCAGTCTAAGCCTCCTATTAGGCTAAATGATTATATGCTTAGTTCCAATGTGAAGTAAGGAATTGAAAAGTATGTGAATTACTCTAATCTTAATAGAATCAATTTATGCTTTGCTACAAACCTAAATAAGTCTGTTGAACCTACTTGTTTGTCTGAAGCTATGTATGATCCTAATTGGATTGAAGCCATGAATAATGAAATAGAGGCTCTTAATAGAAACAATACTTGGACTATTTGTAACTTACATGTTGGTAGAAAACCTATAGGAAGTAAATGGATATGGAAAATTCAGTATAAGGCTTCAGGAGAATTGAAAGATACAAAGCTAAGCTTGTAGCTAAAGGTTTTAGCCAAAAGGAAGGGTTTGATTATGATGAGACATTTAACCTTGTGGTTAAGATGGTAACTGTTAGATGTCTAACTGCTCTTCCTGTGGTGGATAATTGGCCATTGTATCAATTAGATGTTAATAATGCCTTCTTGTATGGTGATCTTATTAAAGATGTTTATATGACTTTACTTGATGGCTATAATGATGAGAACAATTCTAAAGTTTGTAAGTTAAATAAGTCTCTTTATGGCTTAAAGCAAGCTCTAAGATAGTGGAATGCCAAAATCACCATTGCCTTGGCTGAGCATGGCTTTGAACAGTCTAAGTTTGACTATTATTTATATACTAAGCATAATGGTAACAAGTTTGTTGCTTTGCTTGTATATGTTGATATTATTGTTATAACTGGAAATGATGATGATGGTATTAAAGTGTTTAAAGTGTTTTTAAGCACTAAGTTTATGATAAAGGACTTAGGTGTTTTGAAGTATTTCTTGGGAATTAAGGTAGTTGAGAATGACCTTGGTTTGTGTATGTCTCAAAGGAAGTATTGTCATGAATTATTGTATGAGTATGGTTTGCTGGCTGCTGGGGCAGTTGATATTCCTTTACCTGAAAATTCTATTTTAAGAACTAATGATGATAAGTATTTATCTGATTTTACTACTTATAAAAAATTAGTAAGTAAATTGATCTACCTGACCAATAATAGACCTGATAGTAGTTATGTTGTTCATTATCTTAGTCAGCATATGCTTAATCCTTTACAGTCACATTTTAAAATGCAGCTTTGAGGGTTTTGAGATATCTCAAAGGTTCTCTAGGTTATGGAATTCAATTCTATAAGGCAAAACGTTATGGGGGTGTTTCATTTGGTCGGTTATCCTAGGTGTACACCTAGAGACGCGTCTCATACCATAACAAACAAAAAATGGAACGTATCCCCCCACCGACCTTTCAATTATTTTTGTTGCTTCACGGACCGAGCAAATGAAACAAAAAAGTCACTAAAATAGCTGTTGGTACATGTTTATATATATTAAAAATAAATTAACCCTCTATAAAACCCTACATTTTCTTCTTAATTTTTACACATATACACTTTTTATCAAAAACACATACTCTTTACAAACACTTAACTCTCAAATCAAACAAATAAATTTCAAAAATTTATTTTTTGATGATACATATGATAAATAGGAAGTCAATAATTTAGTCTTCAACTTTTTAAAAGACGTTGCTTTGGTTATTTAATCATCTACTCCTACAATCAAAAAAAACCAAGGAACCCATATTGTTAGAGATCGTTACGATGCTCATGACCGTCTAGTGAAGGCTTACTTAGCTGAAGAACCATTGTACAATGACTATTTATTTCGTAAACGATTCTGAATGAGCCGACCACAATTCACACGCATTGTTCAAGAATTGTCTGACAACTGCCCTTTTTTCCAACAAGGTTATGATGTTGTTGGAAAAGCTGGCATTTCCCCTTTATTGGAGTGTACCTTCGCAATTCGTCAATTAGCATACGACGTCGTTCTAGATTCTCTAGACGAATATTTACAAATCGGTGATAAAACTTCTCATGATTGTTTGATGGCTATCTGTAATGGGGTTAGGAAGTTATATGGTGAGGAGTTTTTGCGAAAGCCTACGCAAACTAACGTCAAAAAACTCTACGCTTTTCACGAGGAAAAACATGGGTTTCCTGGTATGATAAGCAGCATAGACTGTACAAAATGGTTGTGGGCTCAATGCCCAACCGCATATCATGGTTAATTCAGTAAGGGTGATTTCGGGTCAGAGCCACTCATTTTATTAGAAGCGGTTGCCTTACAAGATTTATTGATTTGGCATGCCTTCTTTGGTGTTACAGGATCGAACAATGACGTTAACGTTTTACATCAATCGCCTGTTTTAAATAATCTTAAAGTAGGAAAAGCACCAGAGGTTCCATTTATGGCTAATGACGTGAATTATAAATAGAGATATTATCTTACTGATGGGATATATCCAGAATGAGTTGTTCTTATAAAGTCTATTTCGTAGCCAGGGTAAAATGATATGAAGTGAATAAGATATAAGCAAGCGCATGAAGCAGCGAGAAAAAATGTGAAATGAGCATTTGGAGTGCTAAATAAAAAGTAGGCTATCGTAAGAACTCCTGCACGGTCGCGAAGTCTTAAAAAGATTACGCATTTGATGTACACGTGCATCATATTACATAATATGATTCGCAAAGAAAAAAGAAAAGGCAACCTCTCCTGACTTTTATTAGGAGGAACAACATCGTGAAGATGATCCCGTAAGATTGGCACAAGATAGGTTACGAGTTATCAAACAATTACATGACGAAAAAACTCATCTTAGTCTTAAAGCCGATTTACTGGAACACATTTGGCATCGAACAAATGCACACTAATTTATTGTAATGTTTTTAATTTTATTTCAATTATTAATGTAATGTTAGTTTAATTATTAATAAAAATTTCATTTAAAAAAGTGTTCGGTCGCCGGTGCGATCAGCATTACGGGTGTTTGGTCTGTGTGTGGTCTAGGAGAGAGAAAGCTGACGCCTATGCGGTCACCATAACACTTAGTCTAAAAATCCTGATTTACAAAATTAAAGCATATGCTGATGCAGACTAGGCTAAGTGTCCTAAAACAAGAAGGTATGTTATTGGTTTCTGTGTATTTCTGGGTAAAACACTGGTTTTATGGAAAAGTAAAAAACAACTCACTGTTTCTAAAAGTTCTTATGAGGCTGAGTATAGAAGCATGTCTTCTGCTTCTTGTAAAGTTGTTTCGCTGGGTAATTTGTTGCACAATATATGTTTGAAAGAATTGTATCCAATAGAGTTGTTTTGTGACAATTTATAACACCCTGTGTTTTCAAGTCTTTGACGACGTCAATAAATGTACTATTTATTTTAAGTATTGAACGTGTTTGCTNNNNAGAGTAGTCACCTTAAAACCTACACCTCTTCATCAACACAAATCCGGAAGAAATTTCCGCATCTTTTCTCTGAACCCATACCTTCTTCAGGTGTTGCAACCTGAGCCTTGAGGACAAGGCTCTTTTAACCGGAGGAGACTGTAACATTTCATATTTTCAGGTCTTTTACGACATCATCTATTTTTACTAATTTTTTTTCTTTCTTTCTCGTACGCGTTTACTTTTATTTTTAATAGTTAAGTTAAATCGCGTAAGTTAAAAATTATCGTTTAGCGCGAACGGACACCAAACAAATAAATGTTTACATCAAGCAAGGGTTATATAATTATTTTGAGAATAATTATTAACTTTGTTCATTTTATTTTTATCGGATACGTAAAGTGTATACGTTTCGCGATAAATTGCGTTTAGGCACTCCCGGAACCACAAAAACTTTCCTACGCTTCAACAAATACCCACTTTTATACCCAATACACAAAATTACATAAATATATCTTGTATATCTTTGTAATTTCCGAAAATCTTGTATCATATACAAGATTATACATGAGAAATGAGATAAGATTTGCAACTTGGTCAACTTCACACCATACTTCATAAATGGCACCATTCCTACCATACCTTGACCAAGACTAGGACCATGGCCATTCCTAAGACTCTTTTATGTCCCCTTGACTAACCTAACATCTTATATACATGCATGACTAGCAAGTAACTCATACAAGCATAATACTTAGAGAAAAATTCACAAAAACACTCTCTTTTCCTTCTATAGAGCTCACGGCTCAAACCATATACCCAACCAAACCCATACAAAATTTTCTACAATCCATACACTTCTATATACACCTATTCTAAGATATACTAAGGCATTTGCAAGCATTGAATCACCATTTCCAAGTATTTCTCAAGTAAAAGAAAGTTAGGGTTCTATTAAGGAAAGCTTGGATTACTTAAGTGCAAGTTTGGTTTTTGTGGCTAAACAAGGGTTTAGTACTTGTACATCATCATCCTCATACCTCATAAGGTCCATTTAAACTCTTTATGTTTTTATAATTATCATTTTTATGCACATGATTATTGTATTTAGCTTAAATCACCATTTAGGTTTTATTCATGAAAATGAAGT
>BQNB010166553.1:0-14101 GCA_026074375.1 Tanacetum coccineum | reverse complement strand
AAAACGTGTTTTGAGGTCACTGGTGGCGGTCCCATAAATGTTCGGGCGGCCCCCAAATATATCTGGGGGCCGTCACCTTTATGAGGGCCGCTTGTATGTTTCGTCAGTTTTTGACTAACTTCAAAAAATCATATAAAATCAACCGTAAGTCCGTAGAAGTCGTGCCACCCGCCATTTCAAAAATAGTTGAGTCTACTTTCCTTTAAAGGAACTTCCATGATTTCATTCTTAAAATAAATAAGTCAGAAATGCAAAATACTACATAGTGGTCAAAACTTTATGTTTTGTTTTGACGTAAAATTGTAGTTTATTTTTTTCTTTCAAGCCAAGCTTTTCTAGTCAATGTATCTTTGAAAAATGGTACATTTATATTTTCAAGACATTGTTCTTGATTAAATTTTAAAATGGGGAGGAAATGATTTTATTTACGAATAAAATCAAGCTAAGTATACATCATTGTATTTAATACACAAAACGATGACGAATATCTTTATGTGCATGCTAAATGATTATGTGTATTTACTTGTATCGTATTTTTGTAATAGATATTATTAAATGAGCATTGCTACTTGTAATTGAGCTACTTATTTATCTAAACACACATGTCATGTACACTATTTATTTGTTAATAGTTTTTCGGATTATACCTAATAGGAATTACGTTAGATCTCTTGCGTTAAGTTGCAAAATTGTTTGTGCACTGCATATAGGCATATATTACTATATTTACAAGTGTTACATAAACATCTTGTAGATCATTTTGAGTGTAGTAACCCATTTAGAAATGAGAGTTAAATAGTTTGTCAAGTGTGTGAAAAAATAATGTCCTAAGATTATATTTTAAAACCCATCATTAAAATATTTCTAACACATTATCTCTTTTCCAACAAAATGTATAAATATTTTCATCATCTTGCGTTGTTTGACCTTGGGTTGGTTAAACAAAATAAAAAATTGTATTAATATATTGGTAATTAAGTAAATGAAAATATATATTTTCTTAACTTTGCTTGTGCTTGCATTTGTTCTAACACACACACATAATTATATTCTTTTTATAAACATGTAGTATTTTACAAAATATGTGTGTTGTATAAAAATGTTTAGGAAAATCATTTATATACTCATAAAATGTCAAAAACTATGCATACTATACATATCAACAAATAATTTTTTACATTAGTATTTAATTAAAAGAAATTGTATTTTTTTTTGTTAAACTTTGCTTGTGCTTGCATTGTTTTAACACACACACATAATTATATTCTTTTTATAAACATATAGTATTTTACAATGATTGTGGTGTTGTATTTAAAATGGTTAGAAAAATCATTCAAACACTAAAAAAATGTCAAAAACCTATGCATACTATGCATAACAACAAAAGAGATTTTCGCATAAGCAAACATATGTACAATCCTAAGTAATAAATTAACTTGTCATTCTTCATCAACCTTCACACTTATTACTAGTCTTAGATTAATGGAACACACTCATGAAAATCTTTATTTTTTCTTCTTTTAAAGAGTGTTCTGTGAGGGTCAAGAAAGATTTTGAATATATATCAACTCATTATTCAAACTATGATTGATATTATTATCGAATCTAATTGACAAGTTTTCGAGTATGGACAAGAAATTGGATTCTTATTTGTCTAGTTTTAAGATTATGTCAAAATATAACAAGAGATATTATCTTAAACCTACATACTCAATCACACTCGATTGATATGAAAATAAACGCCATCCTTTTTCAAAGACGATAAGAAATATGCATCGGATCAATAACTCCCACTTGTGAGATAATGTCATATTGATTCTACTTGTCCAATAGTTTGTAAGTTCCCAAATATTTTGGCAAATATATGCATAAAATACACAATGAAGTAGGATTGACGACTTGAATATTTCATCCGAAATACTCAAGTAATTTACCTTGCAATGCAATTGGTAAAGTCGTTGTTTCCGAAAAGCCAAACATGAGCAAATACAAAACATATGTAACTTTGCTCAAACAATTCAAAAGCATAACTCAAAACTCAAACTATCTTCTTATCAAAACTACTCTCTCTCTTACTTTACCAAATAGCATAAATTTCTTCCTCACCAAAATGAGGAACCCTTTAAACCATCTAAGTTAGGAGTAGGAAGAATAGAACATATAACACAAACCATAATCATGCTTTCTTTCAATAAGTGGATCGTAAGAGGAGTTTAAATATGCAGATGATTATTATTCAAAACGATAACTATCTCATCATTCAATCTAATGAACAAAATTAGTATATGAACATGAAATCGAGAAAAAAAAAAAAAAAAAAAAAACACCCCCCCTATAGGATTATCTAGACATGGAAATATCAATCAAATGACCATAATATTTTTTATTTTTTTTTTATTTTTTTTTTTCTGAGTCTACATGTTTTAAACCATCCCTCGGTTATTACATAAATCACAAAGTCGATTTGTAAGACAACAAAGTAGTCTCAAATGCAACTAACACTTACAATTGAAGATGTCTCATTGAGTCTGAATGTTGAATGTTGTGTTATTTAGCTATGGTCAAATAAATACAAGCTAAACTTAACACTCTCTAAGTAGATTTACGACTTATAAATTTCCATCATGAAACACATAAGTACCTCTATTACGATAGTTAATTGTACTTTCCAACCTGGATGAGCAAGACTTGGATGTCATTTTTCCGAAAACTCAAATTGATAACTCTCATAACTTATATAAGATTCTCCTAAATAAGCCTAATATGTCAACACCATCCTCCCAAAAGTTTGTCGTTTGTTGTGACAATAACAAAATGATCTGTTCAAATTTGGCACCATCCAATCCGACGGATCGAATGGATCCTGTGTCTTAGAATTAATCTTTATTTGGTAAATCTGCCCTAAGGCATTAGATTTAAAACAATCATTCTCTTATGCTCAAATTCTTAAAAAGTCCAACATACATGTAACTATCCTTTAGTAAATCATTATTATATATACAAAGAAACATTCACAAGATCTATTAAGGTAAATAAACTTAATTAGATTTCTTTCATAAAAGATATGCAAAGGTGTATTCTTTTAACACTCTCATTATAGAGCATTACACATTGTCACTCTTTAGCTTACTCCTAGGTCCTAGATGACTCATTCTCTCTTATACCTACAACAATTTGCTTTCTCTCTCATTCAACCATAAAATTCCACACATCCTGATTAGGATTATGAGAACCGGAATTAAAGCATGTTAGTTGAGTCATGTTAGGCCCTCTATGAAAAGACAATACAAATTTTATCTTTGCTACACTTCATTAGGCAGATATTGGAATTCTATTTTGTCTAACATGAGAATGACTACTAAAGAATCTATATCAAAAAAAAAAAAATAAAACTAAGAAATCAATTTGACCTAACGTTAAAAACTTCTCTAAGAGTGAAGTTGGGTTCGTGGTATAACCCGTAAAAATAGTCGGTTTTAGCCTAAATTGAGCACCACTAGTGATAGTCTCATATTCATTTCCTAATTTGACTCAATGACTCCTCTTAAATATGCCTAATGATAGTCTACATCGATAAACTTTGTATCTCATTAGGAGTGCACACTAAGCAAGTAGATATTAGGTTTCTTCTTAGTCAATCTAGACTACTTGCATCTCACATATGTGCTTTGAAGTTTCAATAAGATACATCTCTTATGTAATGAATGCAATTAATGCTTTTCATTCTTACTTAATGCTCAAATTTTAATCTTGCTTAACAATTAATGCATGTCTTTGTCAATAATAAAAGCGTTTGCCTTTTTCTAGCAATTTAGATAAAATATTCCTTAGTTTATCTAAATAACACATGCTCCTAAGTGCTAAATGCTAACATGTTTTACATGATGATTGCATTTAAAATTATCACGTTTTGTATGCGTCATTTTACATGACTTACGTGTTAATTGTGCACCTACACTATGTTAGTTTAATGTATGACAATTAATATTTAAATGTCATATAGTCTTACACATTAATCTTGTTGATTATTATGTGATGCATAGCTTAATAAACATGAATGATTATATCTATATAACATATGCATCTAGTGTGTGTATTGTGTATTATATATATATAGAATATTATAATATATATATATATATATATATATATATATATATATAAAAAATATATATATATATAAAAAAATATATAAGTATAAATATATCTATAATATTTTCCTCCGTCTGCTCACAAATATAAAAAGTTTCAAAAGAGTCGTATGAATGTCCTTAAATCTCCTTGAGTCTTATTTCATACTTTTTTCTCATATAGGAACTTCTTCAAAGAAACCTCAACCTTAGATGCTATCTACTTAATCATCAATCTCCCTTCTTCTTCAGAATCATCCACCTTTTGTCAATGAAAAGGTTTAGGATACAAACTCCTAACACGCTCTATATCCATACCTCCAATGTAGGTTTGACAACTTTTTTATTTTTAAATAAATTCATCAAAATATTCAAGTATCTTTAACTTGCGATCGCCAACGTTAAAGGTTCCATATCCAAAAATCTATTCTAACCGTTTTACAACATATATTTAAAATGAACTCCTTTCTCTACGACAAAAACTAATCGTGTTCTCTTCTGATGAAAGCATTCTTTCCTCTTCGACGAAACATTCTTCTTTAAGGCCATGAAAGAATTTCGAATTTTCATCTCCATCTACCTCCCATTTAACTCTTGATTTCTGAAGTAGGTCCATCGATTCCATCTTCTCTAGGTCTTCGAGCTCTTGCATCCTATAAATTCAAGTGGTCTTATCCACATCAGTAGCGTGACTGTCATCTATCTTTTTATCTAAGTCTCGCTATGTAGCTAAGATGCAATTTTTTTATTAGCCTCAACCTCTTTAGTGTGAGCATACCAAAGCTTAAGATGGGATTTTAAATCTTTAAGCTTGGTATGAAGAGGTTTGGACTGCTCTAAATCAGAAATAGCAGCCCATTTCTCCTTAACCATGTCTTCAAAATCTATTCGATTAAACAAAGAGTTAAAATTTTGAACGAGATCGAACCAAAATCATTTTTTTGCAATGGGGAAGAATGAGATTATGATCCGACCATAATCTATCAAGAGCAATGACCTTCAGGTCTGTGCTGGAATGGGGGACATCATCCGAGATAAGAAAACGATCTAACTTTCTCATCTTAGACCCGAATTTATTCACCCAAGTAAAATGTCGTCCACCCATAGGAAGATCAATCAAGCCGGTGTCGTGGATGAAAGAGTTAGATATTGTAGCATCCCCGCAAGAAAAAGTAGAGCCAAACCTCTCCGATTCAATTCTAACTTCATTTAAATCACAAAATAAAATAACTCTTCCGATGTGATCTTAAATAAATACACGAAGATAAGACCATAAGTTTGATTTATCCGGCTGATGTTGTGGACCATAAACATTGATGATATAGTAGTTGTCAACCGAGTTTTTCTATTTTCCTTCTACGATGATGTAATTGTCACTACACCATATTTGTTTTTTGGCAAAAACGTTAGGATCCCACAAAGTGACCAAACCACCATCCTCTCGCCATACTACATGCGTAGTCGAACTTGAAATTCCCCACATAGATCTTAGTTGAAAAAGCTCCAACTTAGACATATTTGTTTCTTGAACACCAATGATATGAACGTTTTGTTTAAATCATAATTCTTTGATCCAAACACGCTTCTTACGCTTCCTGGAACCACAAATATTAATAGAAAGAATATTCATTTATCAACGATCTACACACCTATACCATTAATCAATCGCATAAGAGATTTTTTACACCCTTTAACGTCGTAGCCAAGATCCCCACCCACTTCAATCATCTGATTCATTTCATCAATAAAATAAAAGCCTTTTAAATCTTTTCTACTGTAGTTGGCAAAAGAGGTGGAACACTTGCTTGCTCTTGAAGTACTAGATGACCGGGAACAAGCTTTGTTCTCCTTAATAAAGTTCTCGAAACTAGGAGGTATGGAGTTGTCCGAGACAACCTCGTCAGCAGCCATGTCTTTATGAGTAACAATATAATTGACCTTTACCTGATCCATGAAGAATGAAACATCTTCATTTCCTGCTTGTGATGTAACATCATCATTGTTGTAAATATGACTTTTCTAAAAACCAGTAGGTTTAGAGTCATCAGCTTTGGGGTCCTTAGGGGTGTTTTCTTAACTTTTTTCTCTTCCACAACATGTTTTATAAAGTCATCAAGGGCCTCGATTGGATCAACATTCCCGTTAGACGATATGTCCTCATCAACATAATCATTTGATTCAATATCATTTGATATCTGGATATTCTATGTTCCAATTTCTTTAACAAAAACTTGGAAAGTCTTACCAAGGATATCGTCTCCATCCTCGTCTTATTTTATTTTTATTCTTTTAATATATATAAATATATATTGACATATTTTTCCAAGATATTAAGTGTCATTCGTCTACTTTTAAAATGTCATTCTCATAATATTTTTTTGCGTCAATCAATAAACGAATCCCATTCTCGTTTATTAAAAGTCGGTCTAATCTTTCTCCATAAGCATACGTCTCGATTCTTTTTATTTCATCATTTAAGTTATTTTTAAAATAATGATTACTTGTGTCTAGTTTCTACTTCTCTTCCAAAGTGTCATACTTTAGATTAATAAAACCTAGAAGTGCATGTCTAGTTCCCTGCTAATGTTCTGCTATATGTATATGTGCACTTGTCTACTAACTTTGTTTTGTCCGCACAACAATACCTTGATTACTTGGTGCCCCAAACAAGGGGGAGCATACATCGAGGGGGAGCACTTGCAAGAGTCATACTCATTTAAATTGCATCGAACTTCTTGACCATCGATGGTAATTTATTTGATCTATGGATCTGTTAAAGTGAATATACAAGGAATGTAATTATCATGGGGATGCAATGAGCAAGGGGGAGCTAGGAGATATGTGGGTAAATATCAAGGAGTTGGTTAAACCGTGATGATAGAAAACTTCACTGGGATGATGCAAGCTCACCTTTATAGGAATATAGGATTAGGGATTGTAAAATACGATGAAGGGCTCATTCATACTCCAAATACTTCACCTCATCCAAGAAACACAAAACCACCTCAATCGTATTTCTCATGTTGTCTTCTCATTCCTCCAACCAATATACTTGGATCACCTACCTTTTCTTCATTCCTTCAACCTATACACTCGAAGTACCTACCCTCTTATCTTGCCTACTTCTCACCTCTCATGACCTTTTCTAAACTATCCAAGGAACACACAATCACCTTTACCTTTATTTCTCACATCTTCTCCTCATACCTCAGACCTATATACTCGGAGCACGTACCCTCTTCTCATGTCTTCTTCTCAAACCTCCAACCTATATGCTCTAACCATAATCCACACTATACCTTTTGGCTCTGACAAAAGGGGGAGAAGGGAGTGTAGACGAGTAACCTTTAAACTTTACTATGTGCTATAGTTTACACATTTTGTCATCATCAAAAAGGGGGAGATTGTTAGTGCAAATATTACGATATTTAATCTGTACGATCTCTTCATATTTTGGTGATGACAAACATGTAACTTGTAATACATAACGTAAAGTACGCAAGTTACTCGTAATCACAAATCATCAATGCATACATGCATCAACAACACTCGATGTCTCAAGTCTGCATCAACACCGACATTTGTTTGCACCCGACGTAAATCACATAAGGTATGTACAAACAAATTAAACTTGTAGGATGATCAAAGAAAAATATTTTTTTTCTTAACCATTACATTTCTACAAAAGTATTTTTCACAAAAATAAATAAACTCAAAATACTTTTTAATAAAAGAAATGTTTTATTTAAATATAAAATTTGAAATCTGGTTTTCCCCCTAAAATGGAAGCTTCTATACCAGATACAACCTTCCCCACAAAAAGACAAAAAGTGGAGCGTAGTCTAGTGGCGGCCCCCTTATAGGGTCGGCGGCCCCCTAATATATCTGGGGCCGTCGGGACCGCCGTTGCCAGACTGTCAGCTTTCAGCTCCTATAAATAGTGGGTCACCTCCAACTATTTTCATAACCCTTTTGCACGAATTTCTCTCAGTTCTTTCTCTCTCTAGATCTCACTAAATCTCTCTAAACCTTTGATCATTTAACTTGTTTAATCTTGTTTAAATGTGATCCAATCTTCTATCCTTTCCTTCTTCCCTCAAGTGCAAGAGAAGAACTTTCGTCATCGTCAAGATACGAAGTTATGTAGTCTAGTTAGTTCATTTGTAACATATGTTACATATAGATCGAGTCCATGTCTTCCAATCTTTAGTAGTGTGTAGATCCGAATGGTGTGTATATTCGGAAGGGTTGATTGTGGGTTGGTTAGTATTTTAGGCCTTAAAATACATCGGTGAAGTGTTAGATTGGTTCTAGCTAAGATTAGGACTCGACATTTAGCTTAGTGTCAGAAAATAATGTAAGCGACGTGGTTTATGTGTTTAGGCCATAAAACACAAGGTTTGTTATGTTGGGCCATAAAACATAACGGGTTTGGTTGTACCCGAAGAAGAACTCGACATCTAGCTTAGTGTCGGAAAATAATGTAAGCATTGGTATAAGGTTTTCTCTGCCGAAAGGGAGCTTGTTGATTAGTGAAGTAACTCTCGAGTTGGATACTCGAGGAGTAGAGTAAGGTGAAGAGTAGCTTCATGACCGAACCACTATAAATCATCGTGTCAGTTTGCATTTTCTTTTACCTTTCTCTTTACTTATGTCTTTACATTTATTGCTTTACTTTTACACTTGCATTATGCTTATGATTGTGTGCATTGTTTTGTATGTTGTGTTAGTCATGGTTTTGTAGCTCTTTGTAGTAAACATTGTGAGTGTGGATATATTGGTAGAATATGCGCTAGTTATTTTAAATCCATTATCGACACTTCTCATATTGCGTCAAACTTGATTGGTGATTTGATACAAATGATCTAGTCCGAAAACCTCTTCTGGAGGCGGTCCCTTTAAATAGGGCGGCCCCTTGATGTATTAGGCGGCCCCCATATATTTATGGGACCGCCGGCAGAGAGTGAAATAATAATTGATACAAAAGATTTAAAGTTTTTAAAAGGAAACGTATTCACTCCCCTCTACGGTTTCCACAAGTCTAACCAGGCCAGTAACTCAATCACACATATACAAGAATTAAGTATTATTCATAGGAGGGTTAAGACAATCATGTTTTTAGTCAAATATAAAAAGTAAATGATATCTAGTGACTACAATTGATTAACAAAGTAACTATAATCTATATAAGGACGTTACTATAACTAGTTACTTAATATACAAACAAACATACAACAACAACGACATTGAGGACAACATGTTACTAAAGAGGCTTTGGGAACAACATGTCCCACCCATTATGTCATCCCCAACGTGTCTCGACCCAAAAGCTATTAGGGACGACAATTTCAACTATTTAGGAACGACAACGTCGAGACCACATTTCTCATAATCATAGTTCACGAGCCGGGCCTCACACGGCTTTGGGGAGAACATGTCTCCCATATATGTCCTCACTGAAGCTACTAAGCTAATGATAATTAATTAATTAATTTAAAATTTATTTATATAGAATAACCGACGTGGCAAGGATGTGGCCCCACCAACACATTAGACACTCGTATCCTCACAACTACCACCACCTCGATCACCCGCCACTAGATGGAGCGACATGATGATTATTTTAAGTGTAGTTGTGAAAAAGGAGATGTAGTGTTGTGAACATCACGTAAACCTTACAATTATGGTAGACAATACTATGCATGTCCTTGTTTAAAAGTGAATTATCAAAAAAGTAACTATTTATGTAATATATAAATAATTTGCTTGTCAAAATGACATTTCTTATGATTTCCTTACTATGTAACAGCCTGAGAACTCAAGATAGAGGATGTGGATATTTCATGTGGAAGGATGACCTCGGGCTCCGTCTAAGTTCTTTTCCTGGACCTTCAACACCTCCAAGTTCTTCTTCGGGACCTTCAACACGTCCAAGTTATTCTCCGGAACCTTCTGAATTTGCACCGAGTCATGGAAAAGCATAGTGCTCAAAATATAAGTTCTTGGCTGAAAAGATAAAGACACTAGAGGCAAAGATAAAGATACTAGAGGGGACACTATAGATGGAAATGCATCCTGAGAATCACACATTTGAGTCAACTGCAATACTTAACGAGCTTTATAATGACATGGGAAGACTTGGGTTGGAGTTGTTTTTCAGTTAGCATTTGGAACGTAGTTGATTTTAATCCTTTTAGTATATATAAATGTATAAATAATATAAATACTTAAGGATAATATCAATAATAGAGAGATATGTATTCCGTAAGGCTTTTAAAAGATTTACTTTTGACCAAAGCAAAACCCTAAAAACCTTCCCGGATCGTGTCCCGACGAGGCGTGTTTGACATTGGGTTGGTTTTAAAACAAATAAAAGGATTATATTAATACATGGTAATTTAAGGAAAAGAAAATGTATTTTTAAACATTTGCTTGTGACTTGCATTGTTTCTCCAACACACACATAATTATATTCTTTTTATAAACATTTGATGTTTTACAAAGATGTGTGTTGTATTAAATTGTTAGAAAAAATCATTCAATACTAATAATAAATGTCATCATACTATGGCTTTCTTATGCATAGCAACAAATAGTTTTTCGCACAACGCATAAATTCATATGAAATCGTAATGTAAGAAATTAACTTTCATTATTCATCAACCTCTCATTACAGACTAGTATTAGGATTAGTGGAACACACTATGAAAATATTTATTTGTCTTCTTTTAAAAGAGTGTTCGTGAGGGTCAAGAAAGATTTCGAATATATATCAACTCATTATTCAAACTATGATTGATGTTATTATCGAATCTAATTAACATGTTTTCGAGTATGGACAAGAAATCGGATTCTTATTTATCTAGCTTTAAGATTATATCAAAATATAACAAGATATATTATCTTAAACCTACATACTCAATCACACTCGATTGATATGAAAATAAAGACATCTCTTTCCAAGATGATAAGAATATGCATAAGATCATAACTCACACTTGTGTAGATGATGTCATATTGAGTCTGCTTGTCCAATAGTTGTGTTCCAAATATTTGGCAAATATATACATAAAATACACAATGAAGTAGGATCGACGACTTGAATATTTTGTACAAAATATTCAAGTAATTTACCTTGCAATGCAATTGGTAAAGTCGTCATCTCGGAAAAGCCAAACATGAGCAAATGCACAACATATGTAACTTTGCTTAAACAATTCAAAAGCACAACTCAAAACTAAAATTATCCTCTCATTAAAACTTTCTCTTACTTTACCGAATAAGCATAATATTTCTTCTTCACCACATGAGAACCATTTAACCATCTAAGGTTGGGACTAGGAAGAATTAAACATATTCTATAAACCATTATCTTGCTTTCTTTCAATTAGTGATCGTAAGAGGATTTCAAATATGAAGATGATTATTATTCAAATGATAATCAATCTCATCATAAATCTAATTACAAAATTAGAACATAAACATGAAATCAAGACTAGGATTTATCTAGATCACGGAAATATCAATCAAATGACCATAGATATTTTTCTGTGTCTACATGTTTAACCATCCTTGGTTATTATATGAAATCACGAAGTCGATTGCAAGACAACAAGATTAGTCATCGAATTGCAATTCACACTTGCAATAAAGATGTTTCATTGAGTCTAAAGTGTTCAAATGTTGTGTCATTAACTATGATCAAATTATACATGCTAAACTTAACACACTCTAAGTAGGATTGACGACTTATGAATTTCCATCAGGAAACTCATAAGTACTCCAACTTCATAAGCAAGACTTGGATGTTGTTTATGAAAACTCAAACCGAGAACCCTTATAACTTATATAAGTTTCTCTTAATAACCTAATATCAAAACCATCTCCCAAATAATGGAAAATGATCCTTGCCTAAATTTGGCACCTCCACAGATCGATGGATCCTTCGTCCTAAATTCATCTTCGCTTTAGGTAGATCCGCCCTATGGCATTAGATTTAAACATCTTCCTTTTGTCAATCTCTTGCTTAAAAGTCTAACATAGATGTAACTAAACTTTAGTTAATCATCATTATTTCTACAAAGAAACAAACACAAGATCCATTGAGGTAAATAACCTTAATTAGATTTCTTTCATAAAAGACATGCAAAGGTGCATTCTTGGAACACTCTCAATATAGAGCATTACACATTGTCACTTTTAAGCATACTCCTAGGTCATAGATGACTCATTCTTTCTTATAGCTACAACAACTTGTTTGCTCTCTTATTTAACCTTAGAATTCCACACATCTTGATTAGGCTTATGTGAACCGAAATTAAAGTACGTTAGTTGAGTCATAGTAGGACTTGTATGAAAAGACAATACAAATTTTATCTTTGCTACACTTCATTAGGCAAATATAAGAATTCTATTTTGTCTAACATGAGAATGAATACTAGAGAATCTATTGCACTAGAAATTCAATTTGATCCAACGGTTAAATTGCTTCCAAGAGTGAAGTTGGGTTCGTGGTATAATCCGTAAAAATGGTCGTGTTTAGCCTAAATTAAGCACCACTAGTGATAGTCTCATATTCATTCTATAATTTGATTAAATGGCTCTTTTTAAATATGCCTATTGATAGTCTACATCGATAGACTTTGTATTTCGTTAGGCGTGCACACTAAGGAAGTAGAAATTAGGTTTCCCCTTAGTCAATCTAGACTACATGCATTTCACATATTTTCTTTGAAATTTCAAGATGATAACGTGCTCCCACGTAATGCAATTATACGCTTTTATGTTTGTCTTGATGCTCAATGTGTATTTGCTTAGCTACTGAATGCATGTTTGTTGTAAACGCATTTGCCTTTTTCTAGCAATTTCAATAAAGTATCTCTTAGTTTATCTAAATAACACATGCTCCTAAGTGCTAAATGCTAGCATGTTTTACATGATGATTGCATTTAAAATTATCACATTTTGTATGCGTCATTTTAGATGACTTACGTGTTAATTGTGCACCTACACTATGTTAGTTTAATGTATGATAATTTATATTTAAATGTCATATAGTCTAACACATTAATCTTGTTGATTATTATGTTGATGCATGCTTAGATAAACTTACATGCTTAAATCTATATATCTTATGCATCTAGGTATATATCTTCTCACACTAGAATATTTTTCTTCGCGTCCGTGTCACAAATGTAAAAAGTCAAAAGAGTCATAAAACGGTTTTATATCTCCTAGAGTCTTCACTCACACATTCTCTTAATCATCATCTTGCTTTCTTCCGAATAATCCACTCTTTTGTCAAGAAAAAGTTAGATACAAATCTAACACTCCTACTAGTAGGTTTGACAACTTAAATATTTCATCCGAAATATTCAAGTATCTTTAACTTGCGATCGCAAACGTTAAAAGTCATATCCGAAAATCCCTATTCAAGACTTTTAACAACATAAGTTAAAACGCTCTCCTTTTCTCTTCGACGAAAACATCCTTTTCTCTTCGACGAAAACATCCTTTTCTCTTCGACGAAAACATCCTTTTCTCTTCGACGGAAACATTCTTTCTCTTCGAAGAAACATTCTTTCTCTTCGACAAAAACATTCTTTTCTCTTAGACGAAAACATTCTTTCTCTTCGACGAAACATTCTTTCTCTTCAACGAAAACATCCTTTCTCTCCGATGAAAACATTTTTTTTCGACGAAAACATTATCTCTCTTCGACGAAAACACTCTTTGTCTTTCGATCACACCTCTTCCTTCTCACTCAACCACGCCTCTTCAACCATAGAGATGGCTAATATCTTTCCTCCACTATTTACGCTAACCACCATCCGTCTTGACATTGTCAAGCTCGTCGTCTCTATCTTCGTTTGTTTTCTTATTATTATTATTATTATTATTATTATTATTATTATTATTATTATTTTCGCGTACGAAACACACCGAAGATATGTCACCATTTCTTTCGGGAC